>JAKSZT010015480.1:141676-227262 GCA_026826555.1 Tolypeutes matacus | reverse complement strand
GTCTACAGTGTGAACTGTGGTCTATGGTTGGTGGCAAGGCTCCAGGATGTGTAAGTTCATTGAGGTTGGTGGGCCACACTATGGGAGATGTTTGTGTTGGATGTGGTGGGAGGTGTGGGAGGTGGGCAGCATGGGAATCCCAGTGGGTTCCATGTAATATTTTGGGTAATCTAAGCACCTCTTAAAATATATGTATATATATATAAAAAAAATAAAAATAAATTTCCAAAAAAAAAAAGACAAAAAGAGAAATAAAAACAACATATCACATACATAAACCCAAAGAAATTATGGCTGATGTAAGAAATGCATTGAGAGTAATAACAGAGAATGTTAACGGATTAAACACACCAGTCAAGAGACACAGATTGCAAGAATGGATAAGGAAATATGATCCATCTATAGGCTGTCTACAAGAAACCCACCTTAGACCCAAGGATTCAAAGAGGATGAAAGTGAATGGCTGGAAAAAAATTTTACAAACAGTAACCAAAAAATGGCAGGAATAGCTGTACTAATATCGGACAAAATAGACTTTAAATGCAAAACTATTGTAAGAGACAAAGAGGTACACTATATATTAGTAAAAGGGGTAGTGTTCCAAGAAGAGAGAACAATCATAAATATTTATGCACCTAATGAGGGTGCCACAAAATGCATGAGGCAAACACTGGAAAAACTAAATGGAGAAATAAATACCTCTACACTTATAGTGGGGGACTTTAATACACCATTATCACCAATAGACAAAACATCTAGAAAGAGAATCAATAAAGAAACAAAGACTCTGAATAATACATTAGAGGACCTGGACCTAATAGACATATACAGAACACTGCACCCAAATACATTGGGATATACATTCTTCTTGAGTACACATGGATAATACTCCAAGACAGACTACATGCTAGGTCACAGAACAACTCTCAATGAATTCAGAAAGATTGATATTATGCAAAGTAATTTCTATGACCACAATGGAATGAAATTGGAAATCACTAAGGGCCAAACAACCAGATTAGGCACAAAGATATGGAAGCTAAACAACACACTTTTAGACAAACAGTGGGTCAAGGAGGAAATCTCAAAAGAAATAAGTAACTACCCCGAATGGAAGGAAAATCACAACACAACATACCAAACCCTATGGGATGCAACCAAAGCTGTGCTGAGAGGGAAATTCATAGCCATTAACGCATCTGTTAAAAAAGAAGAAAGAGCTAAAATTGAAGATCTAACTGCACACCTGGAGGAATTGGAAAAAAAGCAACAAACTAACCCCAAAGGAAGTAGAAAGAAAGAAATAACTAATATTAGAGCAGAACTAAATGAAATAGAAAAAAAGAAAGTACTAGAAAAATAAACAAAACCAAAAGCTGGTTCTTTGAGAAATTCAATAAAATTGACAAACCCTTATCCAGACTAACAAAGAAAAAGAAAGAGCAGATGAAAATACACAAAATAAGGAATGAAGAAGGGGCTACACTACTGACCCCACTGAAATAAAGAGTATCATAAAGGATACTTTGAAAAATTATATGCCAACAAGAATGATAATTTAGAAGAAATGGACAAATTCCTAGAAACTCACAAAGAGCCTATATTAACAAAAGTAGAATTTGATGA
Source organism: Tolypeutes matacus (assembly GCA_026826555.1). Classification (NCBI taxonomy): domain Eukaryota; kingdom Metazoa; phylum Chordata; class Mammalia; order Cingulata; family Chlamyphoridae; genus Tolypeutes; species Tolypeutes matacus. Next base: position 225,636 of record JAKSZT010015480.1, on the reverse strand, counting down.
ACTCAACAATCCAATTACAAGTAAAGAGATAGACTCAGTCATCAAAAGCCTCCCAACAAAGAAGAGCCCAGGACCAGATGGCTTCACAGGTGAATTCTACCAAACATTACGGAAAGACCTAACACCAATTCTGCTTAAGCTCTTCCAAAAAATAGTAGTAGAAGGAACATTGCCTAACTCATTCTATGATGACAACATTACCCTAATAAACAAAGATACCACAAGAAAGGAAAATTACAAACCAATTTATCAAATAAACCTAGATGATAAAATCCTAAAAAAATACTTGGTAATCACATTCAACTACATATCAAAAGAATTATACATCATGATCAAGTGGGTTTCATCCTGGGTATGGAAGGATGGTTCAACATTAGAAAATCAATCAATGTACTACACCACATAAACAGATTGAAAGAAAAAAGAATCACATGATTATCACTATAGATGCAGAAAAAGCATTCAACAAAACACAGCACTCTTTCCTGATAAAAAGACTGCTAAAGATAGGAATAGAAGGAAACTTTCTGAACATGATTAAAGGTATATATGAAAAACCCAAAGATAACATCATCTTCAATGTTGAAATCCTAAAAGCCTTCCCTCTAAGATTGGGAACAAGACAAGAATGCCCAATATTACCCCTTTTTTAACATTGTCTTAGAAGTACAACTCAAGCACTGAGGCAAGAAAAAGATATAAAAGGCATCAAAATTGGAAAAGAAGAAGTAAAAATTTCATTATTTGCAGATGACATGATCCTATACGTAGAAAGCCCTGAGAAATCTACAACAAAGCTTCTAAAACTTATAAAGGAGTTCAGTAACGTTGCAGGCTATAAGATCAATGCTCAGGGGGAGGCAAGATGGCGTCGGTTTAGGAGGGTACTCACTGAATGGCTCTCTGGGTACAGCCGATTGTGTATGGGGTCCTGCCCGAGGGTCTGTGCCGTGGGCGCACGGAGCAAGAAGCTTGGGTTATCTAGCAGTGGGCAGATCGATGGCATGGAGTGATCAGTGGAGATTCGTGAGTTTTGAGCCTCCCTGTAGTGGTTAACGCAGACAGCTGACCCCACCTGCAGGGAAAATAGCTGATTTCAGTCACGAATCCTGCACCTGCAACTCCCGCTCCGGTGTGGGGGAGCATACTCTGGGGGAGGGAGGGCTCTGACAGAGGGTGGAGAGGGGTTTAACTTCTGGGGATTTGACTGCCTGGACCCCCTCATAGCTTTGGGGAGCAGATAAGCCGGCTTGAAACAGCACCAGGCTGAGGAGAGAGGCGAATCTGCTGAGGAAACCTGATTTACCCAGAAGCCCGCTGACACTGAGGCTTGGTTGCAAGGGGGCGGAGTCAGCCAATTTTATCCCTCTGCACTGACAAGCATCAGAGCTTCAGCTCCCCTGGGGAGGCCAGGAAGTGGGAAGGGCTTGATTACTTTCCATGAGCCTATTTAGGGTCCCCTCAGTGAAGGGGGTGATCTAGTACAGGACTTCTTTTGGGTCCCTTATATCATAAAAAAAAAAAAAGAAAGAAAGAAAGAAAGAAAAAGAAGAGAGTCACTTTAAAAAATGAATTCCTGTTCTTAATTTAGTTTAATACCAAAAATCTGCCTCAAAACCTGCAGATAGAACCCTGAAGGGAAATTGATAAACGCAAGCAGGCTGAGAGGATCCACAAGGACCCTAGAAGGAACACTTCCTCCTTAGCTTTGTTTGACAGCTTGCTGGTGTGGTTGTTTGGTTTTTCTCTGTTTATTTGTTACCTCTTGCTTTTCTTTCCTCTTTCCTCCACCCTTTCTGTTTTCCTTCATTTTTTTTTTAATTCCATGCTGCTAGCTTATCTCTTCTTTGCTGTGCTTCTTCTTCAGTGATTTCCCATTCTCTGTCTATATTAATATTGTATCCCAAGCTATCAGTTATCCTTCCTTCATCTCTCTGCCTTCTGCTTTCTGTTGTGGTTCTTAGACACCATTCTTTTTCACTAGCCCACAACTAAAGGGTGTCAATTTCTATTCTATCTATTTTGTTTTCTTCTTTTTTTAAAATTAATATTAGCTTTTTCCTTTTAGCCCTTTCTTTACTCTTTCTCTCCCTCATCATTCTAGCCATCTAAATCATTATATATATATTCCTCTATTTGGTTTCCTAGTCCATTGTAAGTACTCCACTTTCTTTCCTATTACTCTACACTGCCTACACAAGTTAAATATTCATTTCACTAAGTCCTATTTGGCCCCTTTTCTAACTTTAATCAATATTACTATTATCCTTCTTCCTTTCTCACATCTTTCGATTCCTCTGGCACAAATTTTTTGCCTTCAAGGTAACATAGAAAGAAGCAAGGAAACAAAATAAGAAGAAAAAGTGCCAAAGAGAAAACTTAACACACACACAGAACCACCTGCTAAATAAAACTCTAGAGGAGAGAGAGAAGCTAATCAACTGGATAAACCCAGCAAAATAAAATGATGGCTAGAGGGCAACAAAAAATTACGAACCACACTGAGAAACAGGAAGACATGGACCACTTCAATGAATAAACTACAAACCAGGAATATATGCAGAACATTGAACAACTAATCAAAGATTCTCTAACAAATATCATGAACCAACTTAATGAAGTGAAGGAAGAGATTAAGGATATAAAGAAGACACTGGGAGAACATACTGAAGAAATTGTAAACATACGCAAAAATATAATGGATATGATGGTGATCAATGGCACAATCCAAGAAATCAAAAAGACACTGGATTCACATAAGAGATTTGAACAGGCAGAAGAAAGAATTAGTGATGTGGAAGACAATACATCTGAAATAAAACAGAGAGTAGAACAGATAGACAAAAAAATAGAAAAAATGTCCAGCATGGACTCAGGGATTTAACTGACAACACAAAACACATAAACATACACATTATGGGCATCCCAGAAAGAAAAGAGAAGGGAAAGGGAACAGAAGGAGTGTTGAAGGAAATAATGGCTGAAAACTTCCCAATCCTATGAGAGAGATGGATGTGCAGATCCAGGAAGTAAGTACACCCCAAACAGTATAAATCCCAACAGGCCAACTCCAAGACATATACTTGTCAAAATGACCAATGCTCAAGACAAAGAGAAAATTCTCAAGGCAACAAGAGAAAAGAGAACCATCACATACAAGGGAAGCACAATAAGATAAAGTGCTGATTTCTCATCTGAAACCATGGAGGAAAGAAGACAGTGGTATGACATAGTCAAAGTACTAAAAGAAAAAAACTTCCAGCCACAAATTCTATATCCAGCAAAATTGTCATTCAAAAGTGATGGAGAGTTCAAAATATTCACAGATAAACAGAAATTAAGAGAGTATGTCAATAAGAAACTGGCACTTCAAGAAATTCTAAAGGAAATTCTACAAGTTGAAAGGAAAAAACAAGGGAGAGAGAGTTGGAGGAGAGTTTAAAAACAGCTACAAATACAAAAACAGAAACAAAACAACACATGACATACATTAATCCAAAGAAAATATGGCTGAAGTAAGAAATTCATTGTGAGTAATAACACTGAATGTTAATGGATTAAATTCACCATTCAAGAGACACAGATTGGCAGAATGGATAAAGAAATATGATACATCTATATGCTGTCTACAAGAAACCCACCTTTGACCCAGGAATTCAAGGAGGCTGAAAGTGAAAGGATGGAAAACAATTTTACAAGGTAACAATAGCCAAAAAAGGGAAGGAGTAGTTATTCTAATATCAGACAAAATAGACTTTAAATGCAAAACTATTGGAAGAGACAAAGATGGACACTATATATTAGTAAAAGGGGTAATATCTCAAGAAGAGAGAACAATCATCAACATTTATACACCTAATCAGGGTGCCTCAAAATACGTGAGGCAAACTCTGGAAAAGTTAAACAGAGAAATAGATGCCTCTACAATTATAGCAGGAGACTTTAATACACCATTATCATCATTAGACAGAACATCTAGAGAGAGAATCAACAAAGAAACAAAGTCTCTCAACAATACATTAGAGGACCTGGTCTTAATAGACATATACAGAACACTACACGCAAATACAGCAGGATTTACATTCTTCCTGAGTGCACATAGATCATACTCCAAAATAGACCACATGGTAGGCCACAGAACAACTCTCAATGAATTCAGAAAGATTGAGATTATACAAAGTAATTTCTCTGACCACAACGGAATGAAATTGGAAATCACTAAAGGCCAGAGAAACAGGATAGGCACAAGGATATGGAAGTTAAACAACACACTCTTAGACAAACAGTGGGTCAAAGAAGAAATCTCAAAAGAAATCAGGAACTACCTTGAAACTAATGAAAACGACAACACAACATTTCAAAACCTATGGGATGCAGCCAAAGCAGTCCTGAGAGGGAAGTTCATAGCCATAAATACATATATTAAAAAAGAAGAAAGAGCTAAAATTGAAGACCTAACTGCCCACTTCGAGGAATTGGAAAAACAACAACAAACTAGACCTAAAGGAAGTAGAAAGAAGGAAATAACAAAGATTAGGAAATAGAGAGTAAGAAAGCACTAGAAAAAATAAACAAAACCAAAAGCTGGTTCTTCAAAAAGATCAATAAAAATGACAAACCCTTAGCCAGACTAACAAAGAAAAAGAGAGAACAGATGCAAATACATAAAATAAGGAATGAGCAAGGTGATATCACTACTGACCCCACAGAAATAAAGAGTATCATAAGAGGATAATTTGAAAAGTTACATGCCAACTAGAATGATAATTTAGAGGAAGTGGATAAGTTTCTAGAAATGCACAAAAAGCCTACATTGATGAAAGAAGAAATTGATGAACTCAACAGCCCAATTACAGGTAAAGAGATAGACTCAGTCATCAAAAACCTCCCAACTAAGAAGAGCCCATGACCAGATGGCTTCACAGCTTAAATCTACCAAATATTCCACAAAGAGCTAACACCAATTCTGCTTAAGCTCTTCCAAAAAATAGAAGTAGAAGGAATATTGCCTAAATCATTCTATGATGCCAAAATTACCCTAATACCAAAACCAAACAAAAATACCACTAGAAAGGAAAATTACAGACCAATTTCTCTAATGAACCTAGATGCTAAAATCCTCAGTAAAGTACTTGCTAATCACATTCAACATATCAAAAGGATTATACACAATGACCAAGTGGATCTCATCCCGGATATGCAAGGATGGTTCAATATAAGAAAATGAATCAATGTAATACACCACATAAACAAACTGAAAGAAAAAAATCACATGATCATCTCTATAGATGCAGAAAAAGCATTCGGCAAAATACAGCAATCTTTCCTCATAAAAACACTGCAAAAGATAGGAATAGAAGGAAACTTTCTGAATATGATAAAGGGTATATATGAAAAACCCAAGCTAACATCATCTTCAATGGTGAAATTCTAAAAGCCTTCCCTCTGAGATCGGAAACAACACAAGGATGCCCACTATCACCACTCCTATTTAACAGTGTCTTAGAAGTACTTGCTCAAGCACTGAGGCAAGAAGAAGATATAAAAGCATCCAAATTGGAAAAGAAGAAGTAAAAATTTCATTATTTGCAGATGAGTTTATCATATATATAGAAAGCCCTGAGAAATCTACAACAAAGCTTCTAGAACTTATAAATGATTTCAGTAATGATGCAGGCTATAAGATCAATGCTCAAAAATCAGTAGCATTTCTGTAAACCAATAACAAGCAGTTGGAGGATGAAATCAAGGAAAAAAAATACCATCTACAATAGTAACTAAAAGAATCAAATACTTAGGAACATATTTAACTAAAGATATTAAGGACTTATATACAGAAAACTACACAACATGGTTAAAGGAAATCAAAGAAGACTTAAATAAATGGAAAAATATTCCCTGTTCATGGATAGGAAGACTAAACATCATCAAGATGTCTATCCTACCCAAACTAATCTACAAATTTAATGCAATCCCAACAAAAATCAACACTATGTTTTTTAAGGAACTAGATAAACTAACCACAAAATATATTTGGAGAGGTAAGAGGCCCTGAATTGCCAAAGACATATTGAAAAAGAAAAATGAAGTTGGAGGTATCACACTACTGGAACTTTAAAACATACTACAAAGCTACAGTGATCAAAACTGCATGGTATTGGCACAAGGATAGACCTATTGACCAATGGAATCAAATTGAGAGTTCTGATATAGATCCTCGCATGTACAGTCATCTGATATTCGACAAGGCTACCAAGCCCACTCAGTTGGGAGAGAATGGCCTCTTTAACAAGTGGTGCTTGGAGAACTGGATACCCACATCCAAAAGAATGAGAAGAATACCATTTCACACCTTATACAAAAATCAACTCAAGATGGATCAAAGATCTAAATATGAGAGCCAAAACCACAAAGACCTTGGAAGATAATGTACGAAAGCATCTACAGGACATTGTAATAGGAAATGCTTTCATGAACTTCACAGCCAAAGCACAATCAGAAAGAGAAAAAATAGATAAATGGGATCTCTTCAAAATTAAAAACTTCTGCACCTCTAAGGACGTTATTAAGAAAATAAAAGGGCAGCCTACCCAATGGGAGAAAATATTTGGCAACCATATATCTGTTAAGAGCCTAATATCCTGCATATATATAAAGAAATCCTACACCTTGAAAATAAAAAGACAAACAAACCATTTAAAAAATGAACAAGTGACCTGAAAAGACACTTCTCCAAGGAAGAAATACAAATCGCTAAAAAGCAGATGAAAAAATGCTCGACATGACTTGCTCTCCGGGAAATGCAAATCAAAACTACAAATGAGATACCATCTTACACCCATCAGAATGGCAGCTATTAAAAAAACAGCAGATTCTAAGTGTTGGAGAGGATGTGGAGGAATAGGAACCCTCATCCACTGCTGGTGGGATTGTGGAATGGTCCAGCCACTGTGGAGGACAGTTTGGCAGTTCCTCAGAAAACTAACAATAGATCTTCCATATGATCCAGCGATTCCACTGCTGGGTATATACCCAGAAGAACTGAAAGCAAAGACACAAACAGATATATGCACACCAATGTTCATAGCGGCATTGTTCACCATTGCCAAAAGTTGGAATCAGCCCCGGTGCCCATCAACAGATGTATGGATAAGCAAAATGTGGTACATACATACAATGGAATATTACTCAGCTATAAGAAGGAATAAAGTGCTAACACACAGAATAACATGGGTGAATCTTGAAGACCTTATGTTGAGTGAAGCAAGCCAGGCACTGAAGGATGAATAGTATATGACCTCACTGATTTGAACCAAGGAAAGTGAGAAGTCTCTGAGAACCATTGTCTGAAAGATATGTTAACAAGGGAGAGAAAGAGAAGAGCAGGCTTTGAGCCATCACCCATATGGACATAATCTATGGCAAAGGGATAGAGTATAGTTGCATATTGAAGGAAAGGACAGATGAGCAGTGATATTACTGGGTTTGGTGGTGCAGCGTTGACAGGTGGGTAGATTAGGAAGGGCAGGTTCAAATACCCAGGGCAAGTAACTATGAATCTGGACATTCCATGAGTAAAGACAGGGGAGTGTCATATGCCCCAGGGGGGTGGGGAGGAAGGAACCATTAAGATTTAATGGGGTATTTAGTGGTCATGGGAAAGGTTTTTCATTACCTTACAATAATGGACATAGGACATGCTAAATATCACCAAAAATTATTAAACTGTACCGGCTAAATTGTAAACTATACTGTAAACCATTGACAATGTTTATTGCTATATTTTACTATCTGTATAACAGTTATAACAATGCTAACAACCATTAAAAAAAAAAAAGGTTTTAATATGGGGTGGGGAAGGGGGAGGGAGGTTGGGTATGTGGGAGTCTCTAGTATTCCGTGTGTGACTTTGCTGTGACCTAAAACTTCTTTGAAAATTAAATGAAAATTTGGGAGACACTGGGGAATGAGAGTGGGAAGGTGTCACGGTACACTGGACATCTGATAATACAGTGATAAAAGGAAAAAAAGAGTACTTTTTTAAAAAAATGATTTTTTTGTTTTGTTTTTTTCTTCCCACTTTTTTGAATGTCCCAATTTGCTAATTATATTTTATTTTTAGTTGTTTTTTTTTTCTTCTGAGTTTCCTTGTATTTGTCTCTTGCATTTTAAGCTTATCATTATTATTTCTTTTTCCTATTAATTGTATTTGGTTATTATATGGGCTCCATGTTCAAGGAAGATTTAGATCACAGAAGGATTACAATGGGGGCTGCAGAGGATCATTGGTGGGGGGTGTCTGGGATGGGGGATTCATGGAAGTAAGTTCATCTGAATATACACGAAAGATATATAAAATTGTTCAAATGATCAAGGGATGGGGCATGGTCACAGTGGGTAGACAATCACTCATTAAATGAGGAAATCTGAATGACCAGCTGGAGAGCTCTGCCACATTCTCCAAGGAAGCAGCAACAGTCCCCTGAGTACAGAGGCAGTGTCTGGCAAGAGAGGATGGCCCACTGATGGGTTCTTGTTATTTATGACTAGCCTTATGAGTCTTTGCTCTTGTAATTGAAACATAGCCTACTGTTATGAGGTGCCTAAGGGTTGCCACCTAAGAGCCTCCTTGTTGCTCAAATGTGGCCTCTCTCTAAGCCAAACTCAGCATATGAATGCATTACCTTCCCGCCAACATGGGACATGACTCCCGGAGATGAGCCTCCCTGGCAACAAGGGATTTATACCAAGTGCCAACTGGCAACATGATTGGAAAAACACCTTGAATAAAAGGGGGAAAAGGTAAAGAGAAATGAGATCATGTGGCTAAGACACTTCAAATAGTGCCTGGAGGTCATCACAGAAGTAACACTTACGCACCCCTCAGTAGGATCTCATAGAACACCAAAGTGGATATTACCCCACACAGGGGGGCTCCTGATGGCTCTGGAGACACCCAGGTCCTATATAAGGAGGGATAACCCCAGAGATTGATGCCTTATTAGTGGACTCTACTTCGGAATCTGTGCTCCTAAGAGTGACAGAGCTGGACTCAAATAAGTCCTCCCTGCACATTGTCCATCAGTCCCTTCTATTCAAACCTATATGTGATGCTGGAGTTTGTAGGTGTACTTCCAGAGACTGGAGCCTCTGGCCTACCTATGTGCCAGCTGTGCCTGGAATCTCAGTGGAGCTGCAACTCCTACCCTACAGCTCATTGGACTCATCCAAGTCACCTGGCGAGAAGACAACGATGGGCAACAGCCATGCCAGGGAATGGATAGAGCCTGCAGCTGCAGGCAGGATAATCCCATCCATCTTATCCAGGGGATATAAGCCCTCTCTCACTTGGAGGTGGAGTGGACATCACCATCCCAGTCCCCTCAGGATTGGGGGAAGAGCTATGGACTAGAGTGGACTTAATGGTATTCTGTTGTAGACATATTGTGATTCAAGCAATGGAAGAAATTATAGCAGTGAGGTGGAGCCGGTGGCCACTGGACGCTTTTGGGGCAGGGAGGGGAAGGGTTTTTGGGACATGGGGCTTGTCCTGAGTGGCAATGCGGCGACTGATATAGGCCATTTTACAACAGTATATACCATGCAGAACAGTGTGGGAGAGAGTGTGGTCTACGATGTGAACTGTGGTCTATGCTTGGTGGCAAGGCCCCAAGATGTGTATATATATCCATTGCAGGTGACGTGCCACACTTATGAAGGATGTTTGTGTGGGATGTTGTGGGAAGTGTGGAAGGTGGGGAACATTGGAATCCCTGTAATTTCTGTGTAATATTTAGGTAATCTAAGCACCTTTTAATATATATATATATATATAAAACATTTACGTAAGCAAAAAAATAATAATAATTGGATATGGATACTGCCAATATTAAGTTATCAAAACCTGAGAGTGTATTGTCTTCCTTTAAAGCATATTGCAGTTTGTTCTATCATTCAGTTAAGTTACTAGAGGATGAGCTTGGTGCTTTTGAGACCTGGTTTTAAGGTTTGCTAGTTTTTAGTTTTACAGTAGCTTTTACTGCATATTATTTTAATCCTAAAGTTTAGATATGGCACTTGGGAGGCCTCGGTTATTGTGTGGGTCTCTACCCACTGAGAAAAAAAAAAACATGACCACATGAACCCATTCATAGTCCATAGAAGCATGCCCCAGGTTTTTTTTTGCATTATGCCTTTCATCACTATAAGATGTTATTTTTTATGTATATTTACAATTTCTTCGGTATGTTCCCCCAGTTTCTTATTTTATTTTGCTATTTTCAAAGAAGTTTTAAGTTACAGAAAAGTCCCATAATAAATGTAGGGTATTTCCAAGTTCCCCACCCCTTCCCCATCTCATATTCTCTACTATTAATAACATATTACATGAGTATGGTACATTTGTTTCAATTGATGTACAAACACTGAAGCACTGACAATAACCATGGTCAATAGTTTACTTTATGGTTTACACTTCATAATATACACTTTTAGAGGTTTTAATAAAATGTTTAATGGCTTGTATCCATCATTGCAAAAGCATGCAAAAAAAATTCCAAACCCTAAAATTGCCCTATGTTTCACCTATTTTTCTTTCCTCTCCTTTCAGAACCTATGGTAACCACTAAGTTTCAATTTTTCAAGAATAAGGTTCATAGCTATATGCACTAATATTGAGGGCTTGACATTCTGCTTTGTTTTCTTTTTATTAGGCATTGCCAATAAACTTGGTAGATTCTTGCCCTACTATTTAAGAATGTAGCAGTTCTCCCCAAGATGGCAGTTTAATATTTGATTGTTTATTGTGTCGATCTTCACCCACTGAGATAATACCCTATGAAAAATGAACACATTCATATTCCGTAGAAACATGCTTCAGGTGCATCATTAACCACATATCCCACCACCATGCACAGCATGCACCAGTGACCCTCTCATGCCATATTTGAAAAAAGAGCATTCCCACCTTGTAGTTTCAACTCCAGATCTACAAATCTGCAGTGTTCACCTGTTCTTACCTCATATTCCAGCACCATCAACCCAACTTACATCCCTGCACCACCATCACCCCAATACACTGCCACACCACTCCCTTCCACCTTATCATAGGTTATGACAAATTAATCATTGGCTCACTGCACTCTACTCACTTTCTGTCTCCTGATAACTTGTCTTCCAAACTCTTATCTCCATGAGTCTGCTCATTATGATTAAGTCTTATCAGTGAGGTCGTGCAATATTTGTACTTTAGTAAATGGCTTAATTCACTAAACATAAGGTCTTAAAGATTCATCTATATTACCAAGTCTGTCAGTACGTCATTACTTCTTATAGCTGAGTATTATTCCATTGTATGTTTATACCACATTTTGCTCATCCATTCATCTGTTAATGGACACTTGGGTAAATTCCAACTTTGGACAATAGTGAATAATTCTGATATGAACATCGGTGTGAAAATATAGGTTCATGTTCTACTTTCAGCTTCTGTGTATATACCCTGCATTGGGATTTCTGGATCATATGGTAATATATAGTTAGCTTCCAGAGGAACTACTTAACAATGCATCCACAATGGCTGCACCATTCTACATTCCCACTGGCAGTGGATGAGTGTTCCGTTTCCTCCACATCCTCTCCATCACTTGTAGTTTTCTGTTTCCTTAAGAGGGTTAGGATGATATCTCATTGTATTTTTCATTTGCATTTCCCTAATAGCTAGTGATGTTGAGCATCAGTTCATTTACATTTTAATCATTTGTACTTTTTCTTTGGAAATGTGTCTATTCAAATCTCTTGCCCATTTTTTTAAATGATTTTTTTTTCCCTTGAGGTGTAGGATTTCTTTATTTATGCTGGATATTAGACCCTTATTGGATATGTGGTTCCTAAACATTTCCTTTCATTGAGTAAGCTGTCTTTTTACTTCCTTAACAAAATCCTTTAAAGCACAATTTTTTTTTTTGAGGAGGTTGAATTTGTATTTTTTCTTTTGTTTTTCATGTTTTGGGTGTAAAGTTTATGAAACCATTTCCTACTACATGATCTCATAGATGCATTTTCTTCCAGGAGCTTTATGGTCTTGGCTCTTATATTTTGGTCTTTGATCCATCTTGAGTTGACTTTTGAATAGAGTGTGAGATGGTGATCCTCTCTTAGTCTTGTGGATTTGCATATCCAGTTCTCCTGTTTTTTGAAGAGGCCATTCTGTCCCAGGTGAGTAGGCTTGATGGCCTTGTTGAATATCAATAAACAATATATGTGAAGATCTATATCAGAACTCTGAATTCAGTTCCATTGGTCAGTATGTCTATCCTGCTGCAAGTCTATCCTTCTGAAGTTTTGAACACTGTTATCTTTGTAGTATGCTTTGAAGTCAGGTAACATGATTCCTCCAATTTCGTTTATATTTTTCAATGTTTTTTTTATTGCTCTTTGAGGCCCCTTCCACTTCTAAATAAATTTCATAATTTTTTTTCCAGTTCATTAAAAAATGATATTGTAATTTTTGTTGGGATTGTAAATCCCAGGTGTGGCCTCTACTTTCTCAGTTTGGCTCTTGCTTAAAGTCATGAAGAGTGAGTCAGGCTGCACAGTGATAGGTGAAAGGGGAACCTTCTGGGGGTGGATGGGGATGGGATTGAGGGACTCTTCAGTAACCCATTAAGTAGTAATTGAGAGTTTGACAGTGAATTAATTTTATGCCATTAAAGACCAATCTAATCCCATTTGACTATGTAGACTCTTAACAAAGAAAAAAATTAAAATAAAGCCCCAAATTTTTAAAAAGTGTCCCTTAGACAGACATTTAATTATGTTTAGTTTTCCAATCCATTTTGGTCTACTTGGATTTACTTTAGCTCTGTTGTTAGTTTTTTGTGTACAAGTCATTTACATCCTTAGTTAAGTTTAATCAAAACATATGATTATTTTATTTGCTATTGTAAATGGATTTTTTTTCTTGATTTCCTTCTCAGTTTGTTCATTATTAGTATACAAAAATGCTACTGAATTTTGTGTGGTGATCTTATATCATGCTACTTCACTGAACTCATGAATCAGCTCTAGAAGCTTTCTTGTAGATTTCTGGGGGCATTATACATATAGGATCATGTCATCTGCAAATAGTGCAATTTTTAATTCTTCCTTACCAATTTGAATGCCTTTTATTTCTTTAACTTCTGTAAGTACTTGAACTAGTATTGCTAACACAATGTGAAATAAGAATGGTGACAGTGGGCATCCTTGTCTTGTTCCAGATCTTAGAGGTAAAGCATTTAAAATTTCACAACTGAATATAATACCAGCTGTGGGTTTTTCGTGTATACCCTTTCTCATGTTGAGGAAGTTTCCTTCTATTCCTTTATGTAAAGTGTTTATCAATAATCAATACTGTGCCGTGTCAAATGCTTTTTCTGCATCAATAGTGATTAACATGTTTTTTTTTTTTCTTTCAGTCTGTCATAGTGGTGTTTTACATTGATTGATTTTCTTATGTTGAATCATCCTTGCATACCAGGGATAAAACCCACTTTATCATAGTGTATAATTCATTTGATATGTTGTTGAATACAATTAGCAAGAATTTTGCTAAGAATTTTAGCATCTAGGGTCATTAGTGAGATTCTGCCGTAGTTTCCTTTCCCTATGGTGTCTTTATGTTGATTGTGTATTAAGGTGATGTTGGCATCACAGAATGAGTTAGGCAATGTTCCCTCCACTTCTATTTTAGGAGAAGTTTAAGCAAGATTGGTGTTCTTTCCAGAACAATTGTTAGAATTCATGCATGAAGCCAGTTGGTCCTGGGCTTTTCTTGTTTGGGAGGTTTTGATAATGAATTTAATTTCACTACTTGTGATTGGTCTGTTGAATTCTTCTGTTTCTTCTTTTGTCAATGTTGGTAGCTCTTGCATTCCTAGAAATGTGTCTATTCATCTAAGTTGTCAGTATTGTTGGCATATAATTTTTCAAAATATCCTCTTATGATAATCTTTATTTCTGTGATATCAGTGGTGATATCCTTTCTCTCACTTTTAATTTTATTTCTTTGAATCTTCTTTTTCTTCCTTTCTTAGTCCAGTAAGTGTTTCTCAATTTTATCAATCTTTCCAGAGAATCAGCTTGTGGTTTTAATAACTTTTCCTCATGTTATTTTATTCTCAATTTCACTTAGTATGGCTGTAATCAATATTATTTTCTTATTTCTGCTTGCTTTCGGATTTTTTTCTTGTTATTTTTCTAGTTCTTCCATGTGTGCGGTTGTGCCTTTGATGTCAGCTCTTTTATTCTTTTTAAATATAAGCATTTATGGCTATAAATTTTCATCTCAGCAGTGCTTTAGCCGAATTGCATAGATTTTGATATTTTGTATTTCCATTTTCATTCATTTCGAGGTAGTTACTGATTTCTTTTTCAATTTCCTCCTTGAACCATTCATTGTTTAAGAGTGTGTTGTTTAACTTCCATATTTATGTGCCTATTCTGGTTTCTGTCACTTATTTTTGTCCAGCTTCAATCCATTGTGGTCAGATAAATTATTTTGTGTAATTTTGCTCATTATAAATTGATTGAGACTTGTTCTTTTACCTAGTATGTGGACTATCCTGAATGTTCTATGGACACTCAGGAATTATATTCTGCTTTATTTGGGTGTAATGTTCTGTGTATGTATTTTAGGTCTAGTTACACTAACATATTACTCAAAGTCTCTGTTTCTTTATTTACCCACAAAAGAGGTGTTCTATCTTACAGTGATAATGATGTATTAAAATCCTCCATTATAATTTTAGAACCATTTATGTCTCCTCTTAGTTTTATTGTTTACCTCATGTATTTTGGGGCAAACATAAATATTTATGGTAGTTCTTTATTATTTCTAGATTACTTTTGCTAATATTAATTATTAGTATTTATAATAATATTTTATTAATATTTAGGTCCTTCTATATCTCTGATGATAATTTTTTATTTAAAGTCCATTTTGGCTGATATTAATGTACTTACTCCCACCCTTTTTTGGCTATTTTCTGCATGCAAATAATTTTCCATCCATTCACTTGCAACCTCCTTGTGTCCCTGGGTCTATGGAAAGTTTCTTGTAGACAGGATACAGATGGGTCTTATTTTCTTTTATATTCTGCCAGTGTGGGTCTTTTGATTGGAAAGTTTCATCCATCAACATTCAATGTTATTACTGTGAAGTCATTACTTACACTAGCCACTTTTTATTTAGGTTTATATATGTCATATTTTGTTTTTATTTCTGTTTTTATCCTTTCATTATTCTTACTAATAATCTTCATTCATACTCTCTCCTCCAACCCTCTCCTTCTTGATGTTTTTCTCCTTTTAATCTATAGGACTCCCTATAGAATTTCTTGAAGGACAGGTTTTTTGTTGACAAACTGTCCCAATTTATGTTTATCTGTGACTATTTTGAATTCTCCCTCTTTTCTGATTATCAGTTTTGCTGGATTCAGAATTCTTCTCTGGCAGGTTTTTTAGCACCTAAACTGTGTTACTTCACTGCTTTCTTGCGTCCATGGTTTCAGAAATCAATGCTTAATCTTATATATGATGAGCTTCCCTTATATATGATGGATTTCTTTTCTCTTGCTACTTTCAGAATTCTCTCTTTGTCTTGAGCATTCGACAATTTGATAAGTATATTTCTCAGGGTAGGTTTGTTAGGGTTTAAATTTTTTGGAATGTTCTGTGCTTCCTGGACATGTACATCCATGTCCCTGAAAATAGTTGGGAAATTTTCAGCTATTATTTTCTCCAACACACCTTCTCCCTCCTTTTCCTTCTCTTCTCCTTCTGAGATGCCTATGATACATATGTTTGTGCTTTACATCTTGTCATTCAATTACCTGAATCCCTGCTGATTTTTTGCCATCTTTTTATCCATCTGTTCTACTATCTATGCGAGAACACAATGTCTCCAATTTCTCTACCATTTTAAAGCAAGTATTACCTGTTCTCCAGTTTTAATTTCCTTCTAAAGACTCATCAGAAGTATATTTAACATCCATATATTTCTACTAAGAGTATCTTCAGAGCATTCTAGGACTTTTCTATGAAGCACCCCACAAATATTTGCATATTTATGAGATTTAGAATGTTTCTTGTGGATTCTATGAGGTCTTCTATACATAAGATCCTGTCATGGGCAAATCAAGATAGTTTAACTCCTCCTTTACAATACAAAGGGCTGTTATTTTCTTGCCTAATTGCACTGGTTAGATCTTCCACCTTGGAATTTGAATGGCAGTGGTGAAAGCAGTCATCTTTGAATTGTTCCTGATTTGAATTAGAGTAAATCTTTTAATTGTGATTATGATGCTAGATGTGGGGTGTTCATTTATATTATTTATCATGTTGAGGATTACCCCTTTGGTTGTTTGCTTTTTCAGTGTCTTTATCATGAAATTGTGCTGGATTTGCCACTTTTTCTTTTTCAATTGAAATGATGATGTGGGTTATTCCATATTTTTCTTAATATGGTTAATTACATTATCTGACCTTCTTAGGTTGAACCACCCTAATTTTTTAAATGCTAATGTAATCTTGGATTATGTGTGTAGTAATCCCCCACAGTACTCTATAATTTTATTGAGTCTCTTAATCAAGCAAGTGATTTGATGGGAACTCATATGTACATATATATTACCTAGAAGTTCCAAGACCTACCAGTCTAATTTCTATTGGTAGAGACCTTGCCACCTGTTCTTGAAATTACATAATTATTTTTACCTTGCCTCTGAAGAACAGTAAAGGATCAGTTATTCCAGAACTTTTGGATCCTTGGATATGGAAGAGTATTTATGACCATAGATCTTGGCCAAAATGGGCAGCCAACTATGATCATCACAATTAATTCAGCACAACCTTCAAGGTTGCTTTTCATTCCATTCTAAGTTTTCTTGGAAAAGGAGGTAATATCACTATGAGTAATAAAATAGACCACATCTTCCCATTACACTTAGTTTTTTGTTTTTAACCTCTTATACAACATTCACTGTGGCTGGTCTGGCATTTATATCCCACCTCATGGTTGTCTTTATGATAGATAATTTCATCTGATAGTTTGGGCAGATCAAAACCAAGTTGTTTAGTCAAACACTCATTAGATGTTGCCATGAAGGTGTTTTATGTCTACCATCAAGTGACTGTAAGCAAATGACATCAACCTGGATGGTGTTTGTGTACCTTATCCAAGCAACTAGACAACAAGTGCAAAAAGTGAGCCTCTCCAGAGAAGAGGAAAAATTTCCTAAAAAACAACATTAAAGCTTGTTTGAATTTCCAGTCTGCCAGCATGTCCTAAGGATGTCAGATTGCCAGCCACCATAATTGCCTGTGCCAATTCCTTAAAAATTGTCTATTATAATTGTTTCCATTTCTCTCCAAAACCCTGAGTAATACAGATTTTGGTACATTGAGTAGTTGCAGAAGAATAGAATCATAAAGTTGACTTTTCTGAAATGACTTTGGAGATTCTGGAATTGATTCTCAAATGTGATTTGGTTTAAAATCACTAATGAAACTTGTATTGGTAAATAGGGCACTGAGACTGATGCAATAGTTTGGCAATGGAGATGCAAAAACACATAGTCACACACAGAAGTGAAAACCCGCTTGCTACTCTTAATCACATACTTACAAAAGCAAGGTCCTGATGACCATGTAGTAAATACCTTGGAACATTTTTTAAACTAAATATTATAATGGGATTAGATGATTCCTCCTAATTGTGATGGAGAATGTTAGGTATGGAAAGAAAAAGATCAGGGTTTCCATTTCCAAATGCAATCTGTTCATGTTATCTTATCAGTTCATTCTATAAACAGATATTTACTGTGGTTTATTGCATAGAAATATGTCTATTTCACAGATGATAAACAATATACAATTATTGGAGCGATGACATCTTAGCAAATAAATCGGAAGGATAGAGTCTGCTCCTCATTTCAAAGTAAAACAGAAAAAAATTGGAGCTATAAATATGAACTTAAGTATGTAGAAGTTAATACCATTACTTTAGAAATTCACACAATATAGTTTATGATAACCTTTAAAGTTGGGGAAAATCAAATTAGTTTGTTATGATTAAAGGCACCAAAATGACCCATACACTTTCTCAAAGCTCCCATCACATTATTGTTCCTTAAACTATAGATGGGGGTGGGGGTTCAGTGCAGGTGTGAAGATAGTATACAAAGCTGACACAATCTTGTCATGGTTAGCTGACCTGTAGGATTTGGGTCTCATATAAATAAAAATGGCAGCTCCATAAAATCAACCTACCACAGCCAAATGTGATGAGCAGGTAGTAAAAGCTTTCTTGTGGGCTTTTGTGGATCACATGTGGAGAACAGCAGTTAGGATGAGACTATAGGAAGCCAGAATAAGGAAGAAGGGTACCAGGATCATTAATACACAACAAATATACATGCTATACTCAAAGAAAGATGTGTCAGCACAAGCCAAGCACAACAGTATGGGAGCCTCACAGAAAAAATGATCAATCTCATGTGACTTGAAAGATGGGAAGCTTAAGGTAGCAACAGCCTGCATGATCCCATCAGCTGCTCCCAAAAACCAAGAGCCCAAAGTCATTCTCAGGCATAACTGCCAGCTCATGAGGACAGGATATTGCAATGGGTGGCACACAGCCACACAGCGGTCATAGGACATGGCTCTCAAAAGAAAGCACTCTCCATCACCCAGAGTGAGAAAGAGGAAGATCTGTAATCCACAGCCGGCAGGGGAGATGAATTTCTTGCCAGTTAAGTAGTCTGCAGCCATTTTGGGCACAATGGCACAAATTATCAACATGTCCATGAGGAAAAGTTGGCTCAGTGGAAAGTACATGGGTGTGTGAAGCTGGTCGTCCTGGTGAATCAGGAGGATCATGAGAACATTGACCAGCAGGGAGATGAAGACAATTGTTAGCATCATTACGAAAAGGAATGCATGGGCTCCTGTATGATTAAAGAGTCCTAGAAGAATGAAATCTGAGGTATAGTTCCTATTTTGCTTGATTTCTATATTTGGCAAAATTGTTCTTCAATTATGAGGGATAGGATAACACATTCCAGATATGCAAAAGCTAAAGGAGTTCTTCAACACAATATCTTCTCTACCAAAACACTAATTAGGTAAGAGATTAAAGGTGTTTAAATTGGAAACGAAAGAATAAAACACTGTATATTCACAGATGAAATGATCTTTATATGGAAAATCACAAAAGATACATAAGAAAACTTTTAGAACTAGTAAACATATTTAGCAAAAGTATAGGTTGTAAGAGTATCATAAAAAAGTAGGTGGGTTTCCATACATCGGCAAAGTGTATTCTATAAAGGAAAAATTTTAAAATAAATCAATGAAATTAATAAAAGTTCCAATCAAAATACCTACTAAAAGAATAAAATAACTAGGAATAAATATCACCAAGGAGGTGAAAGGTTTTTCACTGAAAAAAATATGGAAGACTGCCGAAAGAAATTAAAGAAACCCTAAATAAATCACAACAAATACTGTGTTTATCCATATGAAGATTTACTATATTTAAAAGACCAAAGCTACCAAAAGCAATCTACAGATTGACTGCAATGCATTTCAATATCCTAGCATTTATTTTACAATGTGGAATTGTAAGAGACCCTGTAGAGCCAAATTAATATTGCAAAAAAAGACCCACATTGTAGGTTGCAAACTTTCCAATTTCAAAGCATATTACAAAGCTACAGTAAGAAAAATTCTTGTTACTGGGGTAACAATAGACATATTGCCCACAAAGGATATAAACTCATACATCTATGGCCAATTGATTTTTGACAAGAGTACTAAGTACAATATTTGGGGAAGGAACAATCTCTTAAACAAATGGTGCTGGGAAACCTTGGTATACTTTTGCAAAAAAATGAAATTGGACCCTAACTCACAGCCCATGAAAATATTAACTCTAAGTGGATCAAGGACCTACATGTAAGGGGTAAACCATAAAACTTGTAGAAGAAAAGAAGAAGAAAAAACTTTTAGAAGAAAACATACGAGGGAACTTTCAGAACTTTAGATTTGGTACTAATTTCTAGATATAACACTGAACGCACAAACAACAAAAGAAAAAATAGATTTCATCAAAGTTAAAAACTGCATCAAAGGACACTATCAAGTAGATGAAAAGATGATCTAACATAATGTTAGAAAGTAATTGCTAGCCATATATCTGAAGAGAGTTTACTATCTGGAATTTATAAAATATTGAAACAACTCAACAACAAAATTCAAAATAACTCAATTAAAAAAAAACAGAAAAGGACTTGAATAAATATTTCTAAAAGATAAATGCAAATGGCCAATAAGCACATGAAAAGGTGCTCAACACTGTTGGTCATCAGGAAAGTAGAAATAAAAATAACTACCACACATTAATAGGAAAGCTTTTATTTTAAAAATAGAAGATAAAAGTGTTGAAAAGGAGATGGAGAAATAGGAACATTTATACATTGCTAGTGCCATTGTAAAATGGTGCAAACACTGTGGAAATAAATTTGGTGGTTCATTGAAAAATTGATAATAGGATTATCATTTGACCTGTCAATCTCATTTCTTGGTATACACCCAAAAGAATGGAAATCAAGGACTCTAAGAGATCTTTTAAAACAATGCTTTTATCAGCATTGTTCACAATAGCCAAAATTGGTAACAATCAAAGTATTCATCAACATGGAAAAGAATAAAAAATACCATATATCCACACAGTAGAAAATTATGCAGTTGTAAAAACCAATGAAATTCTGATGAATGCTCAACATGGTTGAACCTTGAAGATATCATGCAGAGTGAAATAATATAGACATAAAAAACAAACATGGTATTATCTCATTTATATGAAAAACATAGTATAAATAAACATTATAGGGACAGAGCATAGATTATAGATTACCTCAGGGCAGGGGAGAGGAGAGTTATTGTTCAATGGGTGTATAGTTTCTGTATGAGATGATGAAAATTTGAGGGAAGGGTTATTGGCGATGGTAGCGAATTATAATATTGGCAATGTATTTAGTACCATTAAATGGTATCCTTGAAAGTGATTTAAAAGGGTAGTTTTGGGTTGTATATATGATATAACAATTTTTTAAAAAATGTTTCTCAAAGGACTAAGGATATTGACCACTGTTTTCAAATAGCCAAAATGCAGTTTAAAAAGTAATAATTTTACTTTTTAAAGTATTTTAATGAAATTGTGGTTACATGAAAAAACAAAGACCAAATTTTTTTGGAGATGCTTACTGAAGTATTTACAGGTTTGATAATCTGATATCTGAATTACATTGAAAATGCTAAAATTAAAAGAGATGAAAAACATGGGAAATAGACAAAACAACATAGGCAAAATTGATAAAAATCATTAGAAATGCTATATGATGATATAGGTGTTCAGAATATGTTTCTCTTTATATCTGTACATATGTCAAAATATGTGCAATAGTAAATTAAAAAATAAAACAGAATTACCTTTAATAGTTTCTCCTCCCAAGATTTCCATGAAAAGTACATGACAGCTGAGTATTGATGAAATGATATAATGAGTCAAAATTCTTATTAAACTCCATCTACTCCATAAGACTGGTTTTGTTGTATCTGATATCAAAATAAATGGACAGGGACAAACAATAATTTATTGTTTATATTTATATATATATATTTATATTTATATTGTTCAGTGTTATATCTAGAAATCTATGAATTACATAGATTTCAGTCAATATATTTAAAATTTAATTAACTTTTAATTACATAAAACTAGGTTGTTGATCATGGTGATTATACATTTAGAAAATATCAAAATTAAATTGAAAACTATTTCTTGAATAAGGAATATTAGTAGAAGGAATGTTTTTCCTTTCTAATCATTAAGAGATAATTTCTCAGATATAAGAATTGGAAAGACGGAGCCTTCATAAGAGACATAACATAATTTGGAAATATTTATAAGGTAGTTTGAATTTATAGAGTTATACAGAGTAAGCAAAACTGACATTCTCAAGTTATTGCCCTGCAGAAAGACTTTAATCTTAATGCGTACTTCCATTAAATGCATAAATGTACTTTGTTGTAATGATTACCTTCACAGTTGCAAAAAAAACAAAATACATATTTTGGGTAAAGGAGAGTGAAATCTACTTATTTATTCACCTGACCATAGAGAAAAATTAATTCTTTCTTCATTTCGAAGAGAGTCTAAATCATTAAAAAACATTTTCATCTCTGATCTCCAGGATCTAGAACTCTTCTAGTGTGTTGATTAAATATGACCATAGCTGTAGAGATGGTGAAGCTTATTCAATCTTAAGGACTTGATCTTGTAAATAATCTAATTTAATCAAGGTAAATAGCAGAATATGTCCATCTTTTTCAGGGGTATGCCTTTTTCATACAATATACACAGTCAGCTTAAATTCAAATGGTTAATATGGCTGGGAAAGGCAGTGCAAAAGGCTCATTTCATCAATAATGATACTAATTTAGGGTCATTATTTTCCTGACAGCACTCCATTAGAGGGCTTAAGTTTGTTCCTTAAAATTAGACATTATAGAAATAAACTTTTACTTGCTTAATATAGTCACATATTTTCCTATATTTTGACATCTGCCCACCCTCACGTCTCTAACACGCACTCTCTACACCTGGTAATTTTATGAAAGCATCAGTTATGACTCTTAGTATCATTTTCCTGACCTTCTAACACACTTTTTGATGTTAGGACTTCTGATTTTCTACTATCCCATGTGCCTTAATTTTGAAATGTGATAGAACTTTTAACCTGTTTGAAAATCAATTAGTATTTGTAGGTTGTTTGAGAATTTTCTTAAATTATATTTGCTAATTAATATATGAAATTGAACATAATAAAACTTACTTGATAGTTTCTAGAAAAAAATAGAAACTATGGTTGAAGCTACACTTGGTAATAACTTTAAAGTCCAACTCTTTAGTCACAGATTATATCACATAGGTGTAGATTGTTTCGTATTTTGATAACAGAAGCAGCCATAATATTTAAAATATCAAAGTTGGTGGTAATCTTCTGCTTTAATTATACAAGAGTTGTTTAGGTGTATTTGGATAATTATTTCAATGACTACATGTATTTTCAGTTCATAGAATACATTTTCTTATTATGAGGTTTATAATTAGGCTAAGCACTGCGATATATTCATGCATTATACTTTAGTAGAAATAAGTGTATAAAAATTATTGATCATTATGGATATACTTTTCTAGTCAGCATGCCATGGTGTTTAGATTAATTAATAGAAAGCCCATTTAATGCATCAAAAATAAATAAAATGAGTAGTTGGTAATTAGTTTAATTTCTCTAAACTATTTTATTTAATTTGTTTTTCTTAGAATTTTTTACTATATTTTCATATATACAAGTGAGATAATTTGCCTCTAATGGAAAGGCATGTATATCTAAAGGAAGTGGATTCTCTAGAATAAAACCTATCAGAATTTACTGGGGAGAGAACATGGATCAAATTAAAAATTAGGAAATAATTCATGGAGCAATTAAGTATCTAAAATGGTATTAAAAAGAAGAATGGAAACACAAAATTGACTTATACATAAGTAGGACATCTGACTTGTCAGAAAAATTAACATTTTCCTTAAAGTTATGCTCCATGACTTCAGAATGCTAGAGATTTCTCAATTATCTTCTTATCCATAGTTCTTTACCAAGATTTATGTAAATTTCTTATGTCTTTACTTTAAATAGCAAACTAATGTCTTTGTGATACTACCAGAAGGCCAAAATTCATACTCAACTTTTTAATCAAATCTTTAGAACAATATTTGAATATCCTGACAAGCCTAATTTCTTCTTTCCTCTATTTTTCCTATCCTGCCCCTAAAACCTAAGATTTAAACTGTAACTCTTTATTGTCATGATAGTGAGATGATTAATCAATCTGCTCTATGAAAATAAAATAGTAACAGTTAAATTCTTTATTTCTGAGATTTAAGAACTAGAGTGAGCCTGCAGAGGGAACATAACTTAATTTGGACATATGTATAAGTTACTTTGAATGCACAGTGTTGTATACAGCAAGAAAAATTGACTTTCTCAAATATTTCCCACCAGAGCAAGATCCTAATGCACATTTCCATTAAAGGTACAAAAGTACTTTGTTGTAATAATTACCTTCACAGTAATAATTACAAGTCATAAAGCAAAAAACTGGATTGTGTAAAAGAGAGTGACAACTCATTATTTATGCCCATGACCATATAGATACATTCTTTCTTCAGTCCCAGTAAAGTATAATTCCTTAAAGCCATTTTCATCTGTGATTTGCTGCATCTTGAACTGTTCTAGTGTGTTGATTAAATATGACCATAGCTGTATAAATGTTGATGCTTATTCACTCTTAAGGACTCGATCTTGTAAATAATCTAATTTAATTAAGGAAATTGCAGAACATGTACATCTCTTTCATGGGTATTGTGTTTTTTTTTGTTTTTTGTTTTTTTGGGGGGGTATGTTTTTGAACCCACTAAATACAACAAACTCAAATGGGTATCATGACTGGTAAAAGTTGTGAAAAGGGCTCATTACATCAGTAACTATAATATTTTAGCATCATTGTTTTACAAACAATGCTTTTTTGGAAACTTTATGTTTTTTGCTTAAAAATTAGGCATTATGGAAATAAATTTTACTTGCTTAATATATTCACATATTTTCCAGTACTTCAACATCTGCATACCTTCATGTCTCTATCATGCAATCTCTACATCTGATAATTTTATGAAAGCTTCAGATATGACTCTTAGTATCATTTTCCTGAAAACCTTAAGGGCTCCCTAACTTGCTTTTTTTTATAAGGACTACTGTTTTTCTACTATTCCCACCTGCTTCATTTTTGAAATGTGATAGACCTTTTAATCTGTTTAAAAATAAATTAGTATTTGTAGGTTGTTTGAGAATTTTCTTAAATTAATTTTGTTAATTAATATATGAAATTTAAAATAATAAAACTTGCTTGATAGTTGCTAGAAAAAATAGGAAATATTATGGATGAGAATGTTTTGTAATAATTTTCAAGTCTTACCCTTTTAGGCATAGATTAAAATACATAATTTTATATTTATGTTCAATTAAACAGGATATTTTATAGAGAGATATAGTTTCATATTTTGATAACAGAAACAGACATAATATTTGAAATATCAAAAAGTGTGATCATCTTCTGCTTTAATTATGCAAGAGTTGTTTAGGTGTTTTTGGATAATTATTTCAATGACTACATGTCTTTTCAGTTTATACAAGACTTTTTCATATTATGAGGTTTATAAGTAATACTAAGCAATTTTTAAATTTTGAACCCATAAGCTCCTAATTTTGCAATGGATATAGAAAAAATATATATACATTACATTTTAGTAGAAATAAATGTATAAATTATCATTATGGATATACTTTTCTATTCAGCATGCCATAGTGTTTAGGATTATTTAATGTGCACACCAGTTCAATGCATTAATTAAATAAAAAGAACAGTTGGTAATTAGTTTAATTTCTCTAAACTATTTGGTTCATTTTTCTTAAAAATTTTGACTATATTTTCATGTATACAAGTGAGGTAATTTGCCACTAAGATATACATGAGGCATGTATATCTAAAAGAATTGAATCTTCTAGGATTAAACTTATCAGAATTAACTAGTGAGACAAAGCAGTACTAAATTAAAAATAAGGAAATGATTCATTGAGTAATTAAGTATCTAAAATGTTATTACATAGATGAATAGAGACTAAAATTGACTAGTACAAAAAGAAAAAAACTGACTTTCCAGGAAAATTAAGATTTTCTTTTACCTTCTTTTCCATGATTTCAGAACACTTGAGGTTTCTCAATTATCATTGTACATTGATGCTAAAATTATGTCTTAACATTTAATAACAAACTCATGTATTTGTGATATAAGTAGAAGGCAAAAATACATACACAGCTATTTTGATCAAAGCTTTAGGTAAATATTAGAATATGATGACAATCCTAAATTCTTCTTTTGTGTTTTTTCCCAACCTGCACCTAAAACCAAAGATTTAAACAGTAAATCCTTATCTTCATGATACTGAAATGATTAATCAATCTCTTTTGTAAAAATTAAAATAGTAACAGTCACATTATTTATTTGTCTAAATTGACCTGATGACAGTCTTAGCCAGCATATGTTTTAGTTTTTCAAGTAAAATATAGATAATAAGGAGGATTCATTTAACAAATGTATAGTAGTGATACTATAATCATGGATTTTCTGGAGTTAAATAAACAAAATCCTAAATATTGAGACATTAGCATGATCTACTCACATAAGGTAAAGGTGGTGATAACAGGATGTATGTCAGTATTCTATTCACAGCATTGTCTTAATGCATCGATTTGGGTGGAGGAAGGATCTTCTCATATGGCTGCATGTGATTTGCTTAAATCAGTGTCTGGGGTTTTCCATGTTGGGGGGGTGGGCGGAACTGTAGCCTCTCACAATTATTTTCTAAAAATACTATCTTGTTAATAGTCAAAGACTGAATAATACTGAATCTGGGGACACGAAAGATATTTAATATTCATGGACATTGAAAGAATTTGAGATCTTCAAAATATTTCCCTACATGCTTTCAGAAAGTTGGGATATATTAAATTAAAAAAAAAAGAATCACTTAGGAGTCAATATAAAAATAAATAATATTATTGAGAAAAGATTATAATTTTAAAACGCTTTAGTCTATTAATGTGATTCTGGCATTACTAGTTTAAACTTGATGGGTAGAGTGAAGTTAAAAAATGAGTTATTGAAAGATCGGTTATATTAAAAGACAATAATTAAAATCATAGAAAGTCCATGGTAGATTTCTGACATTTTTATCCACTGCTGCAATATAAATATCAGTTTTTAAAATACGTAATAGAAACATATTTAGATATTATATGTCTGTTAATAGTGTTATAGTAAAAGCAGTGATAATACTAAAACAACAGTAACAGCACATTGCATACATTTTTCAACCACTTTGCAATGAGACATTACCTGGGCCTGCAATTCTTGATTTTGCTCCTTTTTTCTGTTGTTAACTGAGTTGATTTGCAGACTTCCTGGTATCCTGGTTCCATTGTTTATCATTTCTTTTACTATTCCTTGTCTATATTTGTATTTAAATCTCAGAATATTCAACTCTAAAAAGAAATTAAAAATATTTTGTCATGGAATATATGATGGGCAGATTTTCCCAGAACAAACTGAGGTAATGTAATTGCTTAATTTTGTGGGGTGTAATAATTGGCATTTAGTTTATTTAGAAGATAGTACATTATAGATCATAGTAATATTAATGAATTTTCATTTTGAATATTACAAACGTGGTAAACACTACTCTGATTTAAGATTTAATCTGTCACATGAATGTAGTCTATATTTAAAGATACTATGTTTCCATTCAAAACCCTGGGTTCCTAAATGAGTGAAGCAGTTTATCAGTTATAAATAGCATACCAGTTTTCAAAGGAATACTTCAGCAAGAATGTAACAATCCTTTGTACTCAAAGTACTGTTGTGCATGGTGTCACACGTTGATCAACATGAAATTATAGCTACACAGGGTTGCCATTGTCAGTTGTAGGGGGATAGTTTTATCATAATGCAGATTAACCCCTTTTGTACAACCCAAGGTTGGTGGGAATGAAGGTCAATTAAGCTCTGTATCAGGAGAGAAAAAGAATATATCATCAACCAGAACTGCAAGTACAGTGAAGTTGGGTGTCTTAGTTCAGATTAATAAAGGACTGTTATGTAAACATGTGTGCAAGATAAAGGTGAGCCAAAGAGGATTTGTGCAGGACTGCCATGCTGACAAGTGCAAGAAGCTTTTGCCACCTCTACCCCTGAAGGGACATTGGAGGAAATAGTTAGCAGAGATCATGCAGACTGGCTATGTGGAGAAGGCCACCTACCAGTGGATGTAACCTTGGCCAATGATGAGTCAGAATTAATGGGGCCGTTAGATGCTATTCACTCAGATTGGTCCCCTGAAGGAGAAAAAGGTGGAACATGTTTTTGGGATGCACAGAAGATTTCTATAAAGACGACCAATCCAGTAAAAATATCGTGTTCTAAAAGTTCTAATTCAAGAGAAGATAGAATGTGATTCAGAAGTTACCCCGTAACAACATGATGGAACCTAGGAAGCTTCCACCTATTAGCTATTGTGAATAATGGTTCTTTTAACTCTGTTACATAATTATTTTTTCAAACTCTTATTTTCAATTATTTTGGATATGTAGCTAGAAATGAGCAGAGCAATATGCTGATTCTACATTTAACTAATGAAGGAAGCACCATGATATTCCCCAAAGTGGCTTCACAATTTTACAAGCCACCATATGGTACACAAGCGTTCTAATATCCAAGCTCACTTGACAGCACATTATTTTGATTTTCTGTTAAGACTAGCCATCTCTTTACTGTGAAATTCGTAATGTGAAGAGTGCAGTGGTATCTCATAGTGACTTTAATTTACATTTCTCTAATGGATAATGATGTTGAGCACCTTTTCATATGCTTATTGGCCATTTATATTTATATACTTTCTTTAATGAAGTATCTTTCCAAGACATTTTTAATTTTTTAATTCAGTGATTTTCTCATTGTTGAGTTGTTGGAATTATAATATATTCTGATTATTAAAACCACATGATATATGATTTCCCAAATATATATCCCATTCTGTTAGATCATCTTGTCATTTTCTTTTATTAATATTGATTAAGCCCAAAAACCTACTTTTTAAATTTGTTTCTCATGCATTGTGTCTCATAGCTCATCATCCATTGTGTAATATAATAGAACATAGATATTTTCCCTATGTTTTTTCTAAAAATGTGTTGATTTTAGGTCTTATTTGAAAGTCATTGATCCATTTTGATTTGATTTTTGTATATATTGACAAGTAGGATTCCAATTTAATTATACTGTAGATTACATTGAATCTGGAAATTCCTTTGGGAGGTATTGACATTTTAAGATTATTAAAATCTTCCAAGCCATGAACATAAGCTATCTTTGACTTTATTGAGATCTTCCTTAATATCTTTCAAAAATATTTTGTATATATTCACTTTGAATTTGAAGTGTACATGGCACCAGATGGTGCCTATTATTCTTGAATTCTTTCGTCCACACTTACATGTGGAACTCTGGATATAGAACAGTATCTTTTATCATAGATCTTCACCAAAATGGGCAGCCAACTGTAATCTTCTCATGATGCCAAAATTGTCTTCAAGGGTGATTTCCATTACATTCTGGGCTTCTCTGAAAATTGGATTAAGATTTCCTTGAATATTAAAATGGTTCAAATCTTCTCGTTACTTTTAATTTTTTTATCACTTATGCAACATTTCCTGTGGCAGTTCTGGCAGTTCTATCAAACCTAGTGTTGTTTTTTAAATGATGGTTAGTTTTATATGTCAGTTTGGGTAGGTTAAAACCAAGCTGTTTAGCCAAACTCTTGTCTAGATGTTGCAGTGAAGGTACTTTGTATGTGTGATTAATATCTATAAACAGTTGGCTTTAAGCAAGGAAGATCACCCTTAATGATTTGGGTGGACCTAATCCAATAAATTGAAGACCAAAAGTGTAACTCCTGATGTTTCCCAGAGAAGATGAAATTCTGTTAAAATAAAATAGCATTATATTCTGTTTGAGTTTCCATTTTCCTGCATACCCTATGGATATCTGACCTGCCAGCCCCCACAATTGCCACTGGCAATACTTTATATAAATATCTTTAAACATATGTATATATACAGTACTTTTGGTACTGTTTGTGTGAAGAAGGCTGAATGGTATAGAGTTATGTACAAAGAGTAGTTGGAGAAAAACATAATACTAAGGATGAGATTTCTGAAATGGTATTTGTGCTTGTGAAATTGATTCTCTAATATAATTTAGCTTAAAGGCACTAATGAATCTTGTGTTGGTAAATAGGAAACTGAGAGTGGAGTTGCAAAATAATTTAAAAAATACTACTTGAGAAGTCCCACTATTAGGAATATAATCAAAAGAATTGAAAGCAAGGTCATGAACAGATATTCATAACAATGTTTATCACAGCATTATTCACAATTGCTAAAAGTTGGAAGCAACCCAAGTGTCTATCAAAGGCTGAATGGATAAGCAAAATGTGGTATATACATACAATGAAATACACCTCAGCTATAAGAAAGAATGAAGTATTGACACATGCAACAACGTGGATGAAGCTCAAAAACCTAATTTTGAGTGAAGTTAAATAAAGGAAATATAGTGCATGATCTCACTGATCTAAGCTAAGGATATTGAGCAGACTCACAATGGTAGAGTTTAGAATGTAGGTTACTAGGAAATAGAAGGATAGTAGAGAGTGGTAAGCCAATGGCCAACCTGGGCAGAATCCATGATAAGGTAGATGGTGGCAGTTTGAGAGTAGATTGGGTTGAGGGTGGTGCCGTCATATGGGAGGGTTTGATGTTGCTGAAATGTGAGTGTGAGTGGGAATGGGGATCGGGTTAGGTAATTCATGGAACTTGTGGGAGGGCTGGGTGATGGAATTGGTAGCTGTGTGGCTTGGTGAAATCTGGTTAAGTTGAGGACTGCAGTTGAGAATACAATGGTGGGAGTGTTTTGTGGGACCTATAACAATAAATTATCACTGGTGCATGGTTCATGGTACAGGGATGTACAGGGAGGGGTGCACCTGGGCATGCACCTATAGAAAATGAATGTGCTTAGATTTTCATAGGGTGCATTCCCTGTGGGTGGAGACCCACACACAATAACCAACAAAATATTAAATTTCCACCCTGGGGAGTCCTGCTACTTACTCAAATAGATGGGCAAAAATTTCTGGAGTATACTGTCAATGCCTAATAAAATAAAACAGGCCAATATGCCAAGCTTTCAATATTAATGCTTATAGTTATGAACCTTATTCTTGTAAAAGCGAAACTTAGCCTAACAACAATTATTGCCTAACAGTTACCTCATGAGAACCCTGCTACTCAAATGTGACCTCTCTTTAAGTCAGATTCAGCAAATAAACTCACTACCTTTCCCCTGGTGTGGGACATGAGTCTCCAGGGATGAACCACTCTGGTACTGTGGGATTACTACCAAGTACTAACCAATGATGCATTTAGAATATGACCTTGACCAAAAGGAGGAAACATTACATACAAAAGGGTTTTTATGACTAAGAGATTTCAAAGTGAGTTGCAAGTTCATTTCAGAGGTTATGCTTATGCACATTTCAGGCATTTCTCTCTAACGGACACAGTAAACAAAGGCTCAAACAGGAGTACTTCCAAGGGCTATAGAAATTTTCAAACACTATATGCAGGTCACACAGACTCGTGAAAATAGCACACCATTATTGGTTCTTATGCTGGAATCTATGAAAATCTGTTCCCCAGTATAACAGTGTTAGATTCATTTATAATTTATCTATTGATGATTCCTCTGCCCCTTTTATTTGAACCAATAATTAGCACTATATCCATTGAATATATGTCCCAGAAACTTATAGCTTCAGTCTTTTCATATGCCCCTTTAAGCCCTGTATCTCAACAGAGTTGCAGCCAATAACTACTCTCCAATCCATCAGACTTGCCCAGGGCAAGTAATGAAATGATAATGGCGAGCAACTCATATCCCAAAAATGAAGGGTATCTGCATCTGCAAGCAAAACAGTTCCTACCGTCTGCCCCATAAGACCTAATCCCCTTTCCAAACTGAAGCACAGCAGGCAATATATCCCAAAAGTATCGATATTGAGAAACTAACATAATGGAGAAATGCAACAACTAACCAAATTAGATTTATTCTTATTGTAGTAACTGAAGAACTTGCATCATTGATATAAAGACAGTGGTTACCAGAAATTCTGAGGGGAAGTGGAGGGAAGAATTATTGGAATATAGGGCATTGTTCTGTATGTCATTACAAAAGCAGATATAGACCAATATATATTTGTCAAAATCTATAAAACTGTAAGGTACAAAGCATATACCATAATGTAATTTGTAGACCTTGGCTAGTAAGAATTCTTCAATATTGGTTCATCAATTGTAACAAATTTACCACAATAATGGAATATATTATTTTTAGAGGAAAATGTGGGATGGAGAAGGGATGGTTTATGGGAATGCATTATAGTTTCAATGTAACTTTTCTGAATTCTAAAACTTTTCTAAAAATAAAGTTTATTTTTAAAAAGGTATCTAAATTGAACAGGAAGAAGCAAAACATTACTCATTTACAGATGAAATGATCATCTATACAGAAAATCCTGAGAACTCCACAACAAAGTTCTTAGAGTTAATAAATCAATTCAGCAAAGTGGTGGGGAAAGGCCAACACTGAAAAAAATCAGTGTTTATATACACAAGCAATGAATAATCAGAAAAAGAAATCAAGAAAAAAAATCCCACTCACAATATCAGTAAAAATAATCAAATGCCTAGAAATAAATGTAACAATGATGGAATAGACTTGAACAAAAGAAGAAATTATAAAACACTGATTAATGGAATCAAGGAGACTTAAATAAATTGAAGTACATTCTATGTTCATGTATCAGAAGACTAAATATTATTAAGATGTCAATCCTACCAAAAACAATTTATAGATTCAAGACAAACCTAATAAAATCTCCAATAACCTTCTATATAAATACGGTGATTGGAAAGTTAATCATCATGTTTATATGGTAGAGCAAGGGGTTGTGAATAACCAAAACCATCTTTAAAAAGAGGAATGAAGTTGAAAGATTCACACCATGCTATCTTTAAACTCATTACAAAGCTTCAGTAATCAAAACAACATGGTATTGGCACAAAGCCAGACATATAACCTAATGGCATATAACTGATATCTCAGAAATAGCCCCTCTCTTTTACAGTCAACTGATTTTTGCCAAGGTGACAAAGATGACTCAATTGGGAAAAAATAGTCTCTTCAACAAATTTGGGGAAACTGGATCTCCATTTGTTTAAAAAAAAAAAAGGTAGAATCTGTAACTCACAACGAATACAGAAACCATCTCAAAATCTCAAAATGGATCAAAACCTAAATATAAGAGCCAGGAGTATTCAAAATCTGGATTAAAATATACAGAATCATCTTCATGACTTTGTGTTAGGCAATGAGTTCTTAGACTTTACACCCAAAACACAGGCCATAAAAGGAAAAATAGATGAGACTTCATCAAAATTTTTAAAGAATTGTGCCTTAATAGACTTTTTCATGAAAGCACAAGAAAACCTACACAATGAGAAGAAAATATTTGGAAACCATGTATCTAATAAAGGTTTAATATCCAGAAATAACTTCAACTTAACAACCAAAAGACAGACTAGTCAATTAACAAATGGGCAAAAGACTTGAATAAAAATCTCTACAATTAAGAGATGCAAGTATCCAGGAAGTACATGAAAAGATACTCAAGATCATTAACCATCAGGGAAATACAAATCAAAACCACAATGAGATACCATTTCACACTCATTAGAATGGCTGCTTTATAAAAAACTGGAAAATAAGTGTTGGAGAGTTTCTGGAGAAATAGGAACACTCACATTGATGGTGGCATGTAAAATGGTGCGGCTATGTGGAAGACAGTTTGGCAGTTCTTCAGAAATCTAAGTATAGAAATACTGTATTATCCAGCATTCTGGCTACTAGGTATATACCCAAGAGAATTAAAAGCAGAAACTCAAATAAATATTTCACCGATTTGAAATAATTTGAATAAGCAAATTCATAAAGTTAGAATCTAAATTATATATTACCAGAGGACAGTGTGAGGAGAAAAAATATGAAGTTAAGGGTTAAAATGTACAGAGTTCCTATTTGGAATAATGAAAATGTTCTGGAAATGGATGATGGTGACAGTAGTACAATGTTGAGAATGTAATTAACAGCACTTAAATATATATTTGGATGAGATGAAAAGGGAGAACGTTAGATTGGGTACATGAAAACAAAAAAAAAATTTAAAAATATTATTTAACACTATTAAAAATAAATAGTTACAGAGGTGATTTCATTAAAATAGTGATGTAAAACATCCCATGGAATAATATCCTCTCAGAATCAGTAAATAAAAGGACAAAGAAGACTAATTTAAAACTCTGGAGGATGATACAGACTAGAGAAAGACTCCACAAATGCTTAAAAAGAAAAACAAACTCCAACTTCAGGCAGGATATTTTATTCCCAGATCTGTTGTTTTAGAACGCTCACCTAATTCAGTCCCACATACATAAGGAGTTGTACAGATGCAGCACAGCCTGGGTCCCTCCTGATGTGGATGTATATTATAAATAGAGCTACTCAAAGCAGTTAGTTAGAACCCCATGCATTTCTAGGCACAGAGTCCCAAGTCTTCAAAGATCTTGAGCAGAACACAAAATACTGAGGAATGTCAGAAAAAATAGGGATCTCAGGGGAATAAAAGAGAGAGAGAGAGAGAGAGAGAGAGAGAGAGAGACTGTGGCAGAAATGTTGACAGGAGGTGCACACATTGTATCTAAACTCAGTTCTCTGGGAAACCTAAATGCAAAAAAAAAAAAAGTCTTTTCTGGATTGTCCCACCTTTCTGGACTGCTCCTATCTGTGTCACAGGGGAAGGGTACACTAAAGTGTACCAGAGGCGAAAAAAGCCTCAGATGACAAAAAGAGAGGTAACTGATTTGATGTAAGACAGAACAAGTCCCCAAACTGAAAAGTGTAAGGAAAGGGGAAATGAGTGAGTGAGAGAACTTAAACAAATCATAGGAGATGGGAAGAAAATCTTGCAAAAAACAAGAACAGATCGAGATTCATGGAAAAGAAACAGAGGAAAGAAAGCTTTCTCCTGGAGGTGGAAATCTTGCACAAAAAGTGCAATAGTAAAAATTGTGTAGATTAACCAGGACATCAAAGAGATAAAGAAGAACAGAGAAAATGTGAAAACTTTAACACTGGCTACCCGAAATGTCCAGAATTGGGCCAAGCATCAGAAAAGAGCCTTAAATAGCCAATAAGCAAAAAGCCTTAAAGAAGAGGAAGAAACTGACTTTTTTAGTTAACACCTCAAAATAATCAGAGACCTAGCATCAGCAAAAGTTGCAAGCCTTACTAAGAAAAAAGAAAGATGCAGTTCACCCAGGGGAAATTTCATGAAAACTTCAACATAGAAACAGAATTGGAACAACTAATCAAAGAAATTCAAGTAAATCTCTGAAATAAATGTAAGGAAATGAAAGAAAATATGGATACAGAGCTAAAGGATATTAAGAAGATAATGTGTGGACATAAGGAATAATTTGAAAGTTGCGATAGAAACACAACAGAAATTATGGGGATGCAAATCATAATGGAGATAAAAATACATGACAGGCATAGAAGAGCAGATTTGAACAGGTGGAAGGAGGAATCAGTGAACTAGAAGCTAGGGAAATAAAAATCATACAGTTCAAAGAACAGAAAGAGAAAAGATTGAAAAATTAAGCAGGGATTTCAGGATTTGAGTGACAGCTTGAAGCATCAAATCATATGCACCAATGCTGTCTCAGAAGGCAAAGTGAAGGGAAAAGGAGCAGAAAGAATATTTGAGGACATAATGGCTGAATAGTCCCCACCTCTTATGAAAGACATAAACACACATGTCCAAGAAGTTCAACATCCTCTAAAAGAATAAGTCTTAATAAACCTACTTTAAGAACCTTAAAAACAATGGACAGTTAAAAAGGTTCACAGATAAATAGAATTTGACAGAGTTTGTCAACAAAAGACCTAACCTACAAGAATTACTAAAGGGAATTCTATGGGCTGAAAAGAAAAGACAGGAAAAAGTGGCTTGGAATAGTGTAAAGAAATAAAGAACATTAGTAAAGGTAATTAAAAGGGTGAATGCAAAACCCAATAGTATTGTATCCTCAAGATACAACTATGCTCTTTAATTACTGTTAAGAATCAGAATACCATTGAACAAGAGAAAGGTATATTTCCTAATAATGGTCATGAAATATATAAAGAGGCAATTTGGGAAAAAATTATCTGAAGAGGGGAAATTGGAATATGGAAGCATAGAATATGTATGCATTGAAGGTAAATTGGTATCTTTTCAAAATAGTAGTTTTTATTCATAGGATGTATAACACAAACCCCAGACAAAATACAAAGGAAGTATATATCACAAAAGATCAAGTGTAGAGAAAAGCAAGATGAAATAGAGGAAAAGAGAGACAAAAATATATGATATATGAAAACTATGGGCAAGAAAGCTTAAGAAAATGTTCCCTATAGAGTAATAATACTGAATACTAATAGATTAAATTCTCTAAAGATACAGATTGGCAGAAGGAATATAAAGCAGGATCCAATTATATATTGCTTACAAGAAACTCACCTTAGACACAAAAACGTAAATAGATTGAAAGTGAAAGGATGGAAAATGTATTACAAGTAAAAGTCATCGAAATAGAGCATAGGTAGATATACTACTATCAGACTAAATAGACTTTAAATCAGAAGCTGCTAAATGAGATCAAGAAGGATCCTGTATATTAATAAAGAATCAATCAACCAAGAAGAAAGAGCAATAATAAATATTCATGTACCTAAATATTTGGTTCCCCAAAATACATGAAGCAAACACTGGCAAAACAGAAAGGAGAAATAGAAACCTCCACAATAATTGTCACAAATGTAACACACCACTTTCATTCAATAGAATATCAAGACAGAAGATCAATAAGGAAACAGAGAAATTAAGTTATATTATAAATAAACTAGACCTAATAGACATATGCAGAACATTGCACCCCAAACAGCAGGATATGTATTTTTCCAAATTGCAGATGAATCACTGTTCAAGTTAGACTACATGTTGGGTTACACAAGAATCTCAGTAAATATAAAAACATTGAAATTGTTTGAAATTGTAAAGCACATTCTCTGACCATAATGGAATGAAAGTAGGAATCAATAACATGTGGAGAACTGTTAAACACACAAATATATGGAAGTTAGACAACACACTCTTTTTTTTTTTTTTTTTTAGTTTATTTTTATTGTGGGTAAAAATCAAAATTCTCACAATACATACAAACATTTGCAAAATGATATATAAATATATATGCATATATGTGTATTTGCTTACAAAAATTTATTTATATATATATATACATATATTTTAAGAGGTGCTTAGATTACCCAAAATATTACACGGGACCCACTGGGATTCCCATGTTGCCCACCTCCCACACCTCCCACCACATCCCACACAAACATCTCCCACAAGTGTGGCCCACCACCCTCAATGAACTTACACATCCTGGAGCCTTGCCACCAACCATAGACCACAGTTCACACTGTAGACCACACTCTCTCCCACTCAGTTCTTAGTGGTGTGTGCTGATTTAAAATGGCCTACATCTGTTGCCACAACAGTACTCAGGACAACCTCCAACTCCCAAAGAAGCCCCTGTATTTCAACTGCTCATCCCCTCCCTGCCCCAAAAGTGTCAAGTGGCCACTGGCTCCACCTCATTGTTATAATTTCTTGCATTGCTAGAATCACCATATGTGAACAAGAGAATACCATCAAGTCCACTCTAGTCCATAGTTCTTCCCCCAATCCAGAGGCGACTGGGATGGTGATGTCCACTCCAACTCCAAGTGAGAGAGGGCTTATATCCCATGGATATGGTGGGTGGGATGATCCTGCCTGCAGATGCAGGCCCTCTCCATTCCCTGGGATGGCCATTGCCCATCATTGTCTCCTCACCAGGTGACTTGGATGAGTCCAATGAGCTGTAGGGTAGGGGTTGCAGCTCCACCGACATTTCATGCACACCTGGCACATAGGTAGGCGGGAGGCTCCAATCACTGGAAGTATACCTAAAAACTCCAGCATCGTATGTAGGTTTGAATAGAAGGGACTGGTGAACCATGTGCAGGGAGGACTTATTTGAGTCTAATTCTGTCACTCTCAGGAGCACAGATAAGGCATCAGTCTCTGGGACTATCCCCCCTTATATAGGACCAGGGTGCCTCTGGAGCTCTCAGGAACCCCTCTGAGTGGGGTGATAGGCACTTAGATGTTCTATGAACTCCTACTGAGGTGTGCGTAAGAGTTACCTCTGGGATGACCTCCTGACTCTCTTTGAAGTCTCTTAGCCACTTGACCTCATTTGTCTTTACCATTTCCCCCTTTTATTAAAGTTCTTTTTCCAATTGTGTTGCCAGTTGGCACTTGGTATTAATCCCTCGTTGCCAGGGAGGCTAATCCCCGGGAGTCATGTCCCACATTGGGGGGAAGGTAATGCAATCATATGCTGAGTTTGGCTTAGAGAGAGGCCACGTTTGAGCAACAAGGAGGCTCTCAGGTGGCAACCCTTAGGCACCCCACAACTGCAGGCTAAGTCTCATTTACAAGAGCAAAGACTCACAAGGGTAGTCATCAATAAAAAAAAAAAAAAAAAAAAAAATCAGTGGGTCATCCTATTTTGATAGGCACTGTCCCTACACTCAGAGGACTATTGCTGCTCCCTTGGAGATTGTGGC
The DNA here is from genome assembly GCA_026826555.1 of Tolypeutes matacus. Taxonomy (NCBI): domain Eukaryota; kingdom Metazoa; phylum Chordata; class Mammalia; order Cingulata; family Chlamyphoridae; genus Tolypeutes; species Tolypeutes matacus. The sequence continues at coordinate 186,965 of JAKSZT010015480.1, read as the reverse complement.
AGAGCTCTCCAGGCTAGGAATTCAGATTCCCTCATTTATTGTGTGATTATCCACCCATCGTGACCATGCCCCATCCCCAGATCCTTTGAATGATTTTGTATATCTTTCATGTATATTCGGATGAACCAATCCCCACGAAACCCCCCCAGACACACACACCCCCAAAATCCCCCTCAGTACCCATTGTAACCTTTCTGTGATCCAAATCCTCCATGAACAGTTAGTCCATAAAATAATCAAACACACTTACTAGGAAAAAGAAACAAGTGTGATAAGCTTACATACAAGTGTGATAAGCTTACATGCAAGAGACAAACATAAGGAAACTCAGGGGGAAAAAAAAAAAGAGAAGGAAAAAAAACAAATAATCAAACAAAGACAACACACTCTTAAACCTCAGTGCATCAAAGAAGAAATTGCAAGAGAAATCAATAAATATATTAAGACAAAGGTCATTGAGAACACAACATGCAGTGAAGGCAATGATGAGAGGGAATATGGTGTTAATGCTTAAATTTTTACAGATTATCTATTTGGTTTCATTGTAAAGTTTGGAAATGGATGGTGGTGATGGCAGCACATTACTGTGAGTGCAATTAACAGCAATTATATATGTGAATGTGATTGAAAGGGGAAATTTTAGGCCATATATATGATACTGGAATGAAAATTAAGAGATAAAATATAGGACTGAACAACACAATGAACTGTATTTTAATTAACAGACTAAAGTTAAGAGTACAATTATAAATTTTCTTTTAGGAATTACAGTTAATGTACCATTCTAATGCAAGTTGTTAATAATAGGGTGGTATATTGAAAAAAATATACTTAAACTTAAAATATGGACTGTAGTTAATAGGACAATTATGATATTCTTTCATCAACTGTAACAAAGGCACTAAACTAATGCAAAGAGATAATAAGGGTTGGAGTTTATGAGAACAATGTATTTTTACATAATTTTTCTGTAAACCAACAACAAAATCCAATTTTAAAAAAAGGAAATAAAAAATACATATAAAATTCAGGTCCCAATGACCATGTAGTTATACCTTATAATTTTTTTCAAATTAAATAGCATAATGATATGGACTGGATGCTCCTAATTATGATGAAGAACATGTTGAAATTTAAAAAGAGATCAGAGCTTCAATTTCTCACAGCCAATCTTCATAAACACATGCGAGTTTCTATATCTTCCCTGAAAAAACACATGCCTCCTGTAACCATAGAACTGATATTTCTGAAAAACAACACAGACTCTCATACACTAGTGACTAGTGACTCAATTGCAGAAAAAAGAATTCCAAAGCTTCCTGATATATGCAGTTAAAGTGAAGGCATTCATTGAGAAGTAATGCAATAGTAAAAATTTGAATGGGAACCTAGGGCTTCTCCTGATTGATCTGGGGCTCAGGACGCTGAAATTTTCTGAGTCATTTTGCCTGTAGAATCAGTCCTTTCACCACCCCCTGAGGAGGTTAACCCTGCTTAATCCTGAAGAAACTGTAATAGCTTCAATTGAAGGAGATACATGGCAAGGCTTTGTAGATTCTCTTCAGGAACTACCCTAAAACAAATACCTTGCTTCTAGAACCATAATTAAATTTAAGTCCCAGTTAGTTCCAAAGGGTGGCATACAAAGTTTAAACCATAATGAAATGTGCTATGCTCCATATGAACAAAATGATTGTTCCAAACTTACATTTAGAGATATGGGGAATGTGTTTGTGACAATGAATATTAAGGGTGTGATATAAATTGGAAGGAACTTAAAGTCAATCATGCTTAAATTTTGGACATACTGAGATGTTGCTACATCCAATAGAATTGCTGAAATGAAGAAGAATGACAATACCCAACATTGCTGCTAATGTGGATTAACTCTAACTTGCCAGCATTGTTGGTGATAATGTAAAACTGAATACCTGCTTTTGAAAAAGAGATTATTTGAAAGGTAATTATACATTTAATAAGAGAAGTAAGAACATATGATCACTAAAAGGAGGGTAATAGTAGCCTTAGTCATAAGAGATTCAAACAAAAAATGGCATACATGTCAAAGAAAAAAATATGTAAAAAGAATTGTGATATATCCATAGATAGAATAGCACTAAGTAAAATAAAAATAATAGAATGATAAATTCAAAAATATTGAGAGTTTATATGTATATATTATGGATATGTTGTATATATGTATAAAATTTTATTTCTATATTGTGTTTCTGGCTTCTTACAAATATAAACACACACATACACGTATATATAATGCTGAATGAGAGAAACCAGAAACACAAAATAAAGTGTCCATTTATAGGATAACATTGTAGAATAGACTGAACTAAGATATGTAGATAAAAATTTTATCAGTAGTAATGTATATGTTTGGATTTTTCATGGAAAATAGCCTGAAGGTCGTATTGACAGTGACAGACATTATGCCACTTGAAAGTGGGGATGAGTTACATGAGCGATTGTGCTTGTCAAAACTAGTTAAAGATATGGTTCAGACCCGAGAATTTTATTGTGCATAAATTATATTTCCATACTAAACAAATGTCAGGGATGAATCCTCAATGTTTCTTCCCTACTTGTTAGTTCAGTCTTGCAAAAAATATATACTGTGATATATAGTGTAGAAATACCTTACTAAGAGTTTGTGATTCACAGATCTTTCACAATGCACAGTTTGATTTGGTGATCATAATATAACAATTGAAACAGAAGTATGGAGATAGGTCCACATTTTAAAATAAAATAGACAAATATATGTACATATTTATATGTACTTAAATATGAAGAAGCTTTTAAGTTCACCCAAGAAAATAATACATTACAATTTTAGATAGCTTTAAAGTTTAGGGTAAATCAAAGTAATCTTAGATATGGTTTAAGGCAAGACAATGACCCATATACTTTGTCAAGGCTCCCTTTACATCATTGTTCCTCAGACTATAGATGAGAGGATTCAGTGCAGGCATGAAGATAGTATAAAAAGTGGACACAATCTTGTCATGGTTAGCTGACCTGTAGGATTTTGGTCTCATATAAATAAAAGTAGTAGCTCCACAGTAAAATGTGATGAGCAGGTGGCAAAAGATTTCCTGCGGGCTTCTGTGGATCGCATCTGGAGAACAGCAGCAAGGATGAGACCATAAGAAGTCAGGATGAGGGAGAAGGGTACCAGGATCATCAACACACAGCAGATGTACATGGCATACTCAAAGACAGATGAGTCAGCACAAGCCAAGTGCAAGAGTGTAGGGGGTTCACAGAAAAAATGATCAATTTCATATGACTTGCAAAATGGGAAGCTTAAGGTAGCAACAGCCTGCATGAGCCCATCAGCTGCTCCCAGAAACCAACACCCCAAAGTCATTCTGAGGCATAATTGCCAGCTCATGAGGACAGGATATCGCAATGGGTGATATATAGCCACATAGTGGTCATAGGACATGGCTGCCAGGAGGAAGGACTCTCCACCATCCAGTGTGAGGAACAGGAATATCTGTACTCCACAGCCAGCAGGGGAGATAAACTTTTTACCAGTCAAGTAGTCATCAGCCATTTTGGGCACAATAGTGCAAACCAGCATCACGTCCATAAGGGAGAGTTGGCTCAGAAGAAAGTACATGGGTGTGTGAAGCCAGTGGTCCTGGTGAATAAGGAGGATCATGAGGGCATTGACCAGCAGAGAGATGAAGACAATTGTCAGCATCATCACAAAGAGGAAAAAGTGGGCCCTTGTGTGGTTAGAGTCCTAGCAGAATGAAATCTGCAGTATTGTTTCTGTTTTGCTTGATTTCAAGCTGGTGTGACACTGCAAATAGAAAAACAATTGAGAGGTTACCAGAGATAAGTTATGCTGTGGAATGGGAATTATTGCTTAATGTGTATATAGTTTTGATTTTGAGTGATGAAAACTTATTAATAGTAGATGGTGCTGAAGGTAGCACAATATAGTTGATGTAATTAATGTTACTTATTTGTACCAATGGTCATGCTTAAAGGAGGGATTTTGAATTGTATACAGACTTCAAAGTACCTCATACCTCAAAATGTTCCCTTTGAATTACATCTCATTAAAATTCTTTGAGTGAATATGAAAATACCTATAACAAATCCTTCATATGCCAATGTTAGTGTTTTAACTAGTTCACCAAATCCGATTCAAGGAAGAGTGATGTCATCAAGATGGCAGTGTAAGATGTGCTGGTGACGGTCATCACTTGGTAGGGAAAAATATATAGGCAAAATCAACTTTCTCAAAACTTCAGCAGATGATAAAGAGTAAATATCAAATCAAAGAGGGCTGATTCTGGAAAGAAAACAAACAAACAAACAAAAACACACTTAAAATGGTAGCATAGCAATGGGAGAAATTTTTAATTCTCCACTCCAGGCCCCTACTGATGCTTGGATCTTTGCAGCATATTGCATAAACTATGCCTGTGGCTTTCGGGCCTGTACTTGTTCACTTGCTGGACCCTGAGAGCTCATCTATGGTGATTTCTAGGTGACTTGCTCAAACTCAGTGCTGGTAACTAATGCACAATTTCCCCATGTCAGTTGCCTGAGTGGCCAGTATTTATTTCCCATGTGGGGACCTGGAGACTATTTACTTGTGTACCTAAATGAAAATATTAGGTATCTTTATGCAAAGAGTCCAACTGGCTCTGTATATAAGTACTTAATTAAATATACTATTAATACAAACATAAACAATCTACAGTTGGAATATAATACTTATCTAAATCCTGTAAGCCTAATTTTGTGGCTATGAAACAGTGGATCCTCAAACTCTTGTGGAATTCCAAGAGACTCTGAAGAGCCAGATCATTATTACAAAAGAAGAACACTGTTGTAGGTCCAACAATTCCCAATTTTAAAACTTACTACAGTATGGTGGAGTACAAAATGGCAGGCTGTACCCCTCCTCTTGAAACCATGGGAAGGTAAGTAGGTTTACCTGACCGAAGGGAACCCATGGGACTACAGGAGCAATTGGAGAAGGCAGCTGGAGAAGGGGTCCTATTCATCAAGGGAGAGTGAAGCTATTGGAGGTACAGCAAGTAAGGGAGCACACAGTAGGATAAGAGGAATGGGGAAGCAAGGGGAGAGATTTGGCTGGAAGACCAGTGCTTGGATGGCCCCAAGAGTGAGAAAAGCCACAGGGTGACCAGGAGTACATACCAGTGCCCAGCAGGCTCTTGAGGTAGGGGAGTTGTGGGGCAAACAGGTGTAAGGACTGGCACCCAGCCAGCTCATGGAGAGAGAGAAATGTGGGAGAGGGGATATAGGGTCAGTGGACCAGATCTCAGCTGGTTCCAGTAAAAGGAAAGACACCAGCCAGTGCTGAAGTGGCACCAGGGAAAGGGCAGGGGTTATCTGAACAGGCAGGCTGTCACACCCACCTACCCTGGGAGAGAGGGATACAGGATCAGTGAGGGGGTTGGTTCTCAGGTGCATAACAGCATGGGTGAGATGGGGAGCCAGGAGAGGCAGCCAGCGAGCTGTCAGATGCCCAGCTGACCTGAGGGAAAGGGGGACAGGGAGAGACAGAAGGTAAGCTGTCAGAAGCCCAACTGGCCTGAGTGAAGGGGAGGAAAGGCACTTGGTGAGCTGTCAGGTGCCCAGCAGCCTTGAAGAAAATTGATCCAGAGAGTGAGCCAGCAAGTTGTCAAAAACTCAGCTGGCTCACTGGGGAAGGGGAGATGTGGGACCAGTAGCCTTGAGACTGGGAACTTAGACTGAAATTTTTAGTTTTTTTATTTTTATTTTTTATATTTATGTTTTTATTTTTATTTCTCTACACCCAGGTTACTTACCTGCAGAGGGCAGGCCACAGGGTGATTGATTGGTGAAAATTGGCAGTCTGAGATATTTGCTAGTGGCATAAGAGGGTGGCCTGTTTTCTCTTTTCTCCCTTTGTTTCTTTTTTACTTCCTTCTCTTTTCTTTCTTTTTTTCTCCTTTATTTATTTTCTTTCTTTCTTTTTTCTCTTATTCTTTGGTCTTCTTTTGTTTCACATACTCTTATTTGATACTCATTTAATTTATTCTCTTCTCATCTTTCTTGTGTTTATTTTATTTTTTCCTGTTTATTTTTCTTCCTCCTTTAAAAAATCTAATTCCTTTTTATTTTTTATGACATTTCAATATTATTACTTATTTTTTCCTGACTCTTTTTTGGTTCATTTTCCATTCTTTATTATTATTATTATTATTATTATTATTATTATTATTATTATTATTAATTATTCTCTTCTTTCTTTCCTTTTTTATGACCTTAATAATTTTGAGAGAAACATGGACAACTATAAGAATACAGAATAAGTGGAACCAAGTATCAAAGAGGACCCTTAACACAAAAAATTGAATAATAGCCTAAAGTAGAAAGAGAAGCTAACCAGCTGAATAAGCCCTTCAAGAGAAACAGATGGCTACACTCCAGCAGGAAGTTACCAGCAATACTAAGAAACAGGAAGACATGGCTTGGTCTAATGAACAAACTAAAAAACATGAAGAGGTGCAGAACATGGAAACACTAATCAAGGATGTCCAAACAAATATAATGAATCAACTTAATTAAGTGAAGGATGAGAAAAAGGATATGAAGAAGACACTAGGGGGAGATGCAGAATACATCATAAACATGAAATAAAAATAAAACAGCTTTGATGGTGATAAAAGGCACAATGCAAGAAATTAAAAATACACTGGAAGCACATAACAGCAGATTTGAACAGACAGAGGAAAAAAATTAGTGATGTTGAAGAGAGAACAACTGAAATTGCACAGATAGTAGATCAGATAGATAAAAAGATAGACAAAGTTCAGTCGGGACGCAGGGAACTAAATGTCAACATGAAAGACACAAAGATATGTATCACAGGTGTCCTAAAGGACTAAAAGCATGCAAAAGGGGCAGAAGGACTGTTGGAGGAAAAAATGCCTGAAGATTAATGAACTCTTATGAGGGATATGGAAATACATGTGCAGGAAGCATAGCAAACTCCAAAGAGTATAAATCCTAACAGGCCTACACAAAGACACATACTTATCAGATTGTCAAACACTCAAGACAAAAAGAGATTTCTGTAAGCAGCAAGAGAAAAGATATGCATCATATATATAAGGGAAGCTAGATAAGATTAAACACTAACGTCTCATTGGAAAACAAGGAGGCAAGAAGACATGGTATGACATAGTTAAGCTGCTAAAAGAAAAAAAATAAACTGCCAGCCATGATTTCTGTATCCAGAAAAGCTGGCATTCAAAAATGATGGATAGTTCAAAATATTCACAGATAAACAGAAGTTGAGAGTTTTTCAGCAAGAATCCTGCCCTTAAAGAAATACTTAAGGAAGTGCTGCAGGTTGAATGGAAAAAAGAGGAAAGAGATGGCTGAAGGAAAGTGCAGAAAGAAAGATTATGTGTAAGAGTAACTCAAAAGATAAAAATAGAAATAAAAATAAAATATGACATTTATAAACCTAAAGAAAAAAATGGCTAATCTAAATAATGTCTTGACTGTAGTAACATTGAGTGTTAAAGGAATAGACTCTCCAATCTAAAGACACAGATGATTGGCAGAATGGATAAGAAAAGATGACCCAAGTATATGCTATCTACAAGATTCACCTTAGACTCAGGGATGCAAGGATGTTGCAAGTGAAAGTTGGAAAATAATTTAACATGTAAATGATAACAAAAATTGGTGGGAGTAGCTATACTAATATAGGACAAATTCGACTTTAAATGCAAAACTATTGTAAGAAACAAAGAAGGACACTATATATTAATAAAAGTGGTAATATATCATAAAGAAAAAACAACCATAAATATTTGTGCACCTAACCAGGTTGTACCAAATTATATGAGGCAAACAATGGAAAAACAAAAGGAAGAAATAGATGCCTCTATAATCATAGTGGGGGACTTTAATACACCATTATAACAGAATATCTCAACAGAGATTTAGTAAAGAAAGAGAGATCTTGAATAGTATATGAGAGGAACTAGACTTAATAGACATATACAGAACAGTATATCCAAATACAGCAGAATATACATTCTTCTCGATCACACAAGGATCATTCTCCAGGATAGACCACATGATAACAAGTCTCAACAAAATTAGAAAGATTGAAATTATGCAATGTAATTCCTCTGACCACAATATAATGAAGCTGGAACTTAATAAGGGTCAGAGAACCAGAACAGGCACAAATACATGGAAGTTAAATAACAGAATCTTAAATAATCAGTGGATCAAGGAGGAGATTGCAAAAGAAATCAGTAACTATATCAAAACGAATGAAAATGAGAACACAACTTATCAAACATATCAAAACTTATGCAATGCAACTAAAGCAATGCTGAGAGATAAATTTATAGCCATAATGTTTATATTAAAAAGAAGAAAGAGCAGAAAATAAAAGACCAAAATGCCCACCATGCAGAATTAGAAAAAGAACAACACACAAATCCCAAAGCAAGCAGAAAGAAGGAAATAACAAAGATTAGAGCAGAACTAATTGAAATAGAGTATTTGAAAACTAGGAAAAAACACCAACCAAAAGCTGGTTCTTAGAAAGGATTCATAAAACTAACAAACCATTAGGTAAACTAACAAGGAAAAAAGGAGAGAAGAGACAAATAAAAGATGAGAGAGGAGATATCACCACTGATCCCACATAAATGAAGGGTATCATAAAAGAAAACTTTGAAAAAATATATTCCAATAAGACTGATAACTTAGATGAAGTAGACAGATTTCTAAAATTCACAAGCAAACTACACTGACAAAAGAAGAAAAATAATCACAACTAACGATATTGAATTAGTCATCAAAAGCAACCCAATTAAGAAAAACCCAGGACCAGGTGGCTTTACCGGAGAATTCTACCAGTCATTCTAGAAAGAGCTAACACAAATTCTGTTTGAACTCTACCAAAAATAAAAGTAGAAGAAACATTGCCTAACTCATTCTATGATGTCAACATTACCCTTATACCAAAGCCACATCAAGACGCCTCAAGTAAAGAAACTACAGACCAATCTCTCAAATAAACCTGGACGCTAAAATCCTCAACAAAATGCTTGCTAATCATAATCAACAGCACATCAAACAAATTATTCACCATGATCAAGTGTTTTTCATGCCTGGTATTCAAAGATGTTTCAATATAGGGAAATCACTCAATGTAATACACTACATTAAAAGACTGAAAGAAAGAAAAAATACATCAAATGGAATAAAAGCATTTGATGAAACACAGTATCCTTTCTTGATAAAAACACTTCAAAAGACAGGAATAGAAACAAACTTCCTCAACATGATAAAGGGTATATATGAAGAACCCACAGGTAGCATCATATTCAATAGTGAAATGCTAAAGGTTTTCCTCTAAGGTATGGAACAAGAAAAGGATGCTCATTCTCACCACTTTTATTTAACATTTTGTTAGAAGTACGTGCTTGAGCACTTAGGCAAGAGAAAGAAGTAAAAGAAATCCAAATTTGAGAGGATTACAAATCTCACTATTTGCAGATGACATGATCATATATATAGAAAGCCCAGAAAAATCTACAATAAGCTTGTAGAGCTGATAAATGAGTTCAGTAAAGTGGCAGGATATAAGATCAATACACAAAACTCAATAGCATTTCTTTACACCAATAATGAGCAATCTGAGAAGGAAATCAAGGACAAAATCTATTTACATTAACAAATAAAAGAATCAAATATCTAGGAATAAATTTAACTAAAGATGTAAAGGACTTGTACACAGAAATTTATACAGCATCATTAAAGGAAATCAGAGAGGACCTGAGTAAATGGAAGGATATTCCATGTTCATGGATTGGAATCCTAAACATCATTAAGATGTCTGTCCTACTCAAATTAATTTAAGATTTAATGCAGTTCAAATAAAAACTACACATTTTTGCTTAAATGTGGTTTCTATAAACATACAAGTTATTAATAGGAGAACATTTTTTACTGAATTGGAAAAGCTAATTCTGAAATTTATTTGGAATGGCAAGGGGTTCCGGATGGATAAGCAAAATATGGTGTATATATATATATACAATGAAATATTACTCAGCTGTAAGAAAGAATGAAGTATCGAAACATGGGACATGTTGGATGAATCTGAATGACCTTGGGGCGAATGTAGTAAGCCAATCACCAAAAGACAAATACTATATGTCTTCACTGATGTGACCCTAAGCAAATTGAGCATACTTACAGAGATGGAGTCTGGAAGACAGGTTATCAGGAGGCAGAAAGGGAGTAGAGGATGGTGAGTTGATACTCAATATGGGCAAAACTGATGATAAGATGGAAAGGGTGGTTCAACAGGGGATGGGGTTGAAAGTGGTTCAGGAATGTGAGTTGGATTGATGGTGATGGAATGTGAGGATGAGTAGGGGGGGATGTTGTGTTAGACTATCCATGACATTGGGTGGAGGACTGGAGGAAGGGACAGGTGAACTCTGGGGATTTGCCTGTCTGTGGTTAAATCTACAATGGTAGGAATGTTCTTTTGGCAAATATGGCAGGAAAGGTTAGTGGTACAAGGGTGGGGGGATAGTGGGATAAGGTGCACCTGGGGCATGCATCTATGGAATATGAAAATTTTCATTTTGTTAGAGTCTGCTTTATCAGTGGGTGGAGACCCACACAATAAACCAGAAAATATTAAATAATCAATCTGGGAATTCCTGATATGTTCTCAATTAGAGAGACAAGAATCTATTAAGAAAATAGGCAGTGCCTATTAAAAGGAAATAGACCAATATGTGAAGCCCTCAATATTAATTCATGTAACTATAAAACTTATTCCTCAAAAATGTAAAATTAGTGGTTACCATGAATTCGGAGGGGAGGGAGAGGGAAGAATAGATGGAAAACAAGGTGTTTTTAGGGCATTGAAATTGCTCTGCATGATCTTACAAAGACAGATACAGCCCATTATACATTTTATCAAAACCTGTAAAAGTGTATGTTACAAGTGTAAACCATATTGTAAACCACTGACCATAGTTAGTAGCAATGATTCAACATTTGTTCATCAATTGTAACAAATGTACTATACACATACAAGTTATTAATAGGGGAACATGTTTGATGGGGAGGTGGTGGGGTATATAGCAGTCCCCTATATTTTTGATGTGACATTTCTGTAACCTAAAGATCCTTTGAAAATAAAGTGAAAAAAGAAACACATTGGGGAACATACAGAAGAAATTGTTACTGTACAGAAAAGATAAAAGATTTTATGGTGCTGAAAAACACAATGAAAAATATTTTTGTGTTTTATTTATTTTTATTTTTTACTTTATTATTGTTTTTATTTATTTTGGCTTTGTATTGAGGGAGGTTTTAGATTGCAGAAGGCTCACAACTGTGGCATGGTAAGATCACTGGTGTGGGGTGTTAGTGGTTGGGGGATTTGGAAATTCCCATTTCCATATGGATATGGAATCTGAGGAGGAAATCAGGAAAAAAATCCATTTATAATAGCAACTAAAACAATCAAATACTTAGGGTAAACTTAACCAAGGACATAAAGGATCTATATTCAGAAAATGCCAAAACATTGCTAAAAAACTTAAATAAATGAAAGGACATTCCGTGTTCATGGATTAGAAGAATAAATATCATTAAGATGTCAATTCTACCTAAGCTGATTTACCGATTCAATGCAATCCCAATAAAAATTCCAATGCCTTTTTTATGCAGAAGTGGAAAAATCAATTAAATTTATTTGGAAGGGTAAGGGGCCCCAAATAGCCAAAAGGGTCTTTAAAAAGAACAAAGTTGGATAACTCTCACTTCCAGACTAGAAAGCATATTAGTTAGCTACAGTGGTAAAAACAACATGATACTGGCATAAAGGTAGACACATTGACGAGTGGAACTGAATCAAGAACTCAGAAATAGACTCTCACATCTACAGTCAAGTGATTTTTGACAAAGTTGTCAAGCCCTCTCAGCTGGGCCAGAAAAATCTATTTAACAAATGGTGTTGGGAGAACTGGATATTCATATCCAAAAGAAATAAAGGATACCCACATCTCAAACTTCAAAAATTAACTCAAAATGGATCAAGGACATAAATATAAAAGCAATAACCATAAAACTCCTAGAAGAAAATGTATGAAGGCATCTTCAAGATCTTGTTGTAGGTTATAGTTTCTTAAACCTTACATCCAAAGCATGAGCAACAAAAGAAAAAAAAAGTAGATAAATTAGACCTCCTGAAAATTAAACACTTTTGCACCTCAAAGGACTTTGTCAAATGAGTGAAAAGGTAGCCGACTCATTGAGAGAAAATATTTGGCAAATCTCTATCCAATAAGAGTTTAATATCTATAATATATAAAGAAATCAAATGTAAACAATAAAAAGACTACCTGATTTTAAAAATGGGCAAAAGACTTGAAAAGACAATTGTCCAAAGAAGAAATACAAATGGCAAAGAAACACATGAAAAAATGTTCAACATCACTAGCGATCAGGGAAATTCAAATCAAAACTACAATGAAATATCATTTCACACCTATTAGACTGGCCACTCTTAAAAAGTCAGAAAACTGTAAATGTTGGAAAGCATATGGAGAGATAGGAACACTTATTCACTCTTGCTGGGAATGTAGAATTGTACAGCCACTATAGAGGTCTGTTTGGCATTTCCTAAGGAAGTTGAATATGGACTTGCCATGTGACCCAGCAATACCATTGCTAGATATATACCCAGAAGAAGTGAGAGCATTGACATGAATAGACATCAGCACACCTATGATCATAGCAGCATTATTCACGGTACTCCAAATTTGGAAACAACCTAGGTGTCCATCAACTGATGAATGGATAAACAAATTGTGGTATATACATACAATAGAATGTTATGCAGTGGTAAGAAGAAATGAAGTCATGAAGTCTATGACAATGTGGATGAACCTGGAGGATATTATGTTGAGAGAAGCAAGGCAGACATAAAAGGAAAAATACTGTATGATTGTGCTATTATGAACTGAATATATTTTGTATACTCATGGAGTTAATAATTAGAATAGAAAATAGAAGGAGGGTAGAGAATGGAAATCTGTGGGTTAATCGGTGCAGAAGTGGTAAAAAGGTTGTGTGTAACTCTTTGGAAATGAATAGAAATGAGGAAAGCTTATCATGGTGTTTGTAACTAGCAGTGCTTTTGTATGGGTATAATAGTTGTTGAAAGGGAAAGTCTAAAGTCATGTATATTATTAGAAGGAAAGTTAAAAACTGTAACATGGGACCGTATAAGTTAGTAAAACCTCACGTAAAACACGAATATGGGTGATATTGCATATATAAGACTGATTTTACAAATTATAAATACAAACATACTAGAGAGAAGGATAAAGAATCATAGCTATGTAGGGCAGGGGAAACAAAGATTGAGAGGTGATGAGTTTTGTTTGTTGTTTATTCTCATTACTGGAATATTGAAAGTGCTCTAAGAAGATTGAAGTGATAAATCCACAAATATCTGATTACACGGAATACCATTGAGTGTACACTTTGGATGGATTTATGCTTCAATAATATGCATCAATAAAATTGATTTGTTAAAAAAATTAAACGACTAAGATTCCTTTAGGAAATTCCTAGTCATTTCACCCACATTGAGCAGACAATGTACTGAGTGCTGCTTGTGCCAGGCACGGGGATAAGTCTTGGCTTTCTAAATATGGTATTGACAGTCTCACAGTCCAGTCTCAATCCACACTTATCACTCTTCCATACACAGACCTCCACAGAAATCTCAGACTTGCTTTTGATTTTAACCATCACTTCAATACATATTGCTCCCAAATATACATAACCAGCCTCAAGCTTATCCCTGAACTCCAAGCTAGACTACCAAAAATGCCTGGCAATATCCTCAACAAGTTAAAAATAAGGAGCCCCAATTTTTTAAAGTGCATTCTGTGTTCCATTCATCCTTTAAACCAGTATCTCCCTTAAAGAGCAGTAACCTATGAATTTAAAGATGAGAAAATTAAGCTTTAGAGAAGTAGCATCTTGTCTAAAAATTGCTTTCCTAGTAAGAGTGGCAAAGTCATGATTCAAACTATTTTCCATCTCTTCCCAAAGCCATGCCCTTCAAGTGCTTGCCAGGCAAAAGAGGGTTTGTCAGGCAAAGATGGCAGTAAGAAGGAGGGAAAGGAGGGAAAGGAGGTTGTCCCAGCCTGAGGAAACAGCACTTGAAAGACCAGGGTGTCTGAGTGTCCAAGAAAGGCTTAGGCTGCTCCACTTGAAGTTGAAAAGACCAGCAGGAGCAGGCTCAGATAGGGCTCTGCAAGCATGTTAGAGGATATGGACTTTCCCAAGAGCAATGGAATGAGGCTGAAGGGCTCTAAAAAAAGGGAATGATAGGATGGTTTATTTCAAATACTGGCCACTGAATAGATAAGAGATTAGAGATGATTAAGAGCAGATATGAGGACACCAACTGAGAAGCTATTATAATAGGAGATGAATGAAAAGAGTGGTTTATACAACACATTAGCAGTACAGATGGAGAGAAGTCCGCAAGTTGAAATGATACTTAGAAGACAGAATTGACAGGACCAGAAACACATGTCCAAAGGAGAAGAAGGAAGGAATCAAAGATAGGCCCTGTGCCGGTGCCCATCAACAGATGAATGGATAAGCAAAATGTGGCACATACATACAATGGAATATTACTCAGCGGTAAGAAGGAACAAAGTGCTAACACATGGAATAACGTGGATGAATCTTGAAGACCTTATGTTGAGTGAAGCAAGCCAGGCACTGAAGGATGAACAGTATATGACCTCACTGATCTGAACTGAGGAAAGTGAGCAGTCTCTGAGAACCATTGTCTGAAAGATAGGTTAACAAAGGAGAGTAAGAGAAGAGCAGGCTTTGAGCCATCTCCCATATGGACATAATCTATGGTAAAGGGATAGAGTGTGGTTGCATGTTGGGGGACGGGGCAGATGAGCGGTGGTGTTCCTGGGTTTGGTGGTACAACACTGGGGGGTGGATGGTTTAGGAAGTGCTGGTTCAAATCCCCAGAGCATGCAACTGTGAATCTTGACATTCCATGGGTTAGGAGAGGGGGGTATCATGGGCCCTGGGAGGCTGGGGAGAAGGGAACAGTCAAGATCTAATGGGATGTTTGGTGGTCATGGGGAAGGCTTTTCATTACCTTTCAGTAATGGACACAGGACATGGTAAATATCATCAAAATTATTTAACTGTATCATCTAAATTGTAAACTATACTGTAAATCACTGACAATGTTTAGTTGCTATATTTTGCTATCTGCATAACAGTTATAACAATGCTAACAACCAAAAAAAAAAAAAAGGAGGGGGAATTAATATGGGGTGGGGAAGCGGAGGTGGTTTGGTATCTGGGAGTCTCCGGCACTCCGTGTGTGACTTTGCTGTGACCTAAAACTTCTTTGAAAATTAAATGAAAAATTGGGAGACAATGGGGATTGAGAGGAGGAAGGTGTCATGGCACACCAGACATCCGATAACACAGTGATAAAGGGAAGGAAAAAGGGGAAAAAAGAAGAGAGAAAGGAAAAAAATGAATATATATATATATATATATATATTTTAAAGGCATTTCCTTTGCTTTTTTGCCCATTTTTTGAATGTCCCAATCCACTAATTATATTTTATTGTGTTTTGTTCTTTGTTTGATTATTTGTTTTTTTTTTCCCTTCTCTCTTTTTTTTTTTTTTTCCCCCTGAGTTTCCTTATGTTTGTCTCTTGCATGTAAGCTTATCACACTTGTTTCTTTTTCCTAGTAAGTGTATTTGATTATTTTATGGACTAAATGTTCATGGAGGATTTGGATCACAGAAGGGTTACAATGGGTACTGCGGGGGATTATTGGGGGGAGGGTGTCTGGGGGGCGGTTCGTGGGGATTGGTTCAACCGAATATGCATGAAAGATATACAAAATCATTCAAAGGATCGGGGGATGGGGCAGGGTCACGATGGGTGGATAATCACACAATAAATGAGGGAATCTGAATTCCTAGCCTGGAGAGCTCTGCCACAATCTCCAAGGGAGCAGCAATAGTCCTCTGAGTGTAGGCACAGTGCCTTTCAAAATAGGATGACCCACTGATGTGTGTTTTTTTTTTTTTTAATTGATGACTACCCTTGTGAGTTTTTGCTCTTGTAAATGAGACTTAGCCTGCAGTTGTGGGGTGCCTAAGGGTTGCCACCTGAGAGCCTCCTTGTTGCTCAAATGTGGCCTCTCTCTAAGCCAAACTCAGCATATGATTGCATTACCTTCCCCCCAACGTGGGACATGACTCCCAGGGATGAGCCTCCCTGGCAACGAGGGATTAATACCAAGTGCCAACTGGCAGCTTTTTGCAGTGGCAGTATCGTAGCCAATGAGGTTTATCCGAGGCACGATTATTGCTAATTGAAAACTTTTCCCAAGTGCCAACTGGCAACACAACTGGAAAAAGACCTTGAATAAAAGGGGGAAACGGTAAAGACAAATGAGTTCAAGTGGCTAAGAGACTTCAAAGAGAGTCGGGAGGTCATCCCAGAGGTAACTCTTACGCACACCTCAGTAGGAGCTCATAGAACATCTAAGTGCCTATCACCCCACTCAGTGGGGTTCCTGAGAGCTACGGGTTTTTATACAGCAGCACTCTCCTCCCTTTGGAGATGGAGGGTCCCCTGACCCCGGTTCTTTCTCATCTTTTCTCTTTGTCTCATTTTTTCTCATCCGCGGCACCGTTTTCATGGACCAAGTTCCTAAATGTTATCATATGGCGCCCAACGTGGGGCCCTGAAAACGAAACTTTTCTTTCAGGCAGTGTATGGACCAATGAGCTCCTGAGAGTGGTTTTAAAGAAAAAGAAAACAGAAAAGGTAAGATTACATCCTTGAATTCATCAGGGTTATGGGTAATCAGCAGAACTTTGAAGGGTACTCTAGAGTGTTAAAAACTTTATTAGAAAGCACCGGTGTAACTATTAAATCCTCGGCTTTTGAGGAACTTTTTTCTCTTGTACAGAAACATTGTTATTGGTTTCAGCTGGAAGGGCAGGATATTTTAAACCTGAAACAATGGAAGTTAGTCATGAAAGCTTTAAAAAGGGCTTATCAAAAGGAAGAAATAATTCCCCTTCATGTATGGTCTTTGTGTAGTCTTATTTCTGTTGCTCTTGAACCTTTACAATCAGATGAAAATGAAGCTATTAAACAGGATACTGCTATTGCTGGACCGATAGCAGAACAAGCTAATGATGATTTTAATGAAAATACATATAAAAAAATTCATGTACGGCCAGAAACAGATTAACTTGTGTCTAATAAAAGGGAAGGAAAGAAAAAGGGAGTTTATGGAACTTTTCCAGCAGTCCGCTGCAAAAGATTGCCGAGCCAAAACTAGTGTGAGAGCTCCTTCTAGCGGCAATAATAGATTAATACCAACTCATGTGTGTCCGATATGCCAGAAATGGTTACTCTGGGCCAATGAATGTCATTCTAGATATCTTAAGAATGGCAGTCTCATCAATAAGTCAGGAAACTTATGGGGAAGAGACTGATACAGCTAAACATCTTATTACTCTGGCTCTTAAGCCTCTTCAAACAGAATCTAGTAAGCACTCTGAAAACACTAAGACAGAGGATTCTGTCCCTGAACTGCCAAGTATATCAGTGTATCCCCTGGTTTGGTAAGCATGTGAATGTATGTATACATATTATTAAAGATTGGAATATAACAGTTAAACCCCTATTTATAAATTATAAAAATAATGTTGCAAAAACAAAAAGGGGGAGATGGAGGAGAATCTGCTAAAGACAAACTATCTAAAGCATTACTTACCTTAAATTTTCTTAATAGACAACAAATTTCTCATACCACAGCAGCAGAAAGACAATGGGAGGTTAATAAAAAGAATGGAAATGAAAAATGAAACAACAAATAAATGGGAAAAAGGAGAGGTAAAATTTTGGGGCCGAGGTTTTGCTCTTATCATTACAGAAACAGGAGAACAGCAATGGATCCCCTCCAGAAGAATCAAGCCTAGAGTTGAAGATGCTGCCGAGACTTAAACTATGGACATGGTGGTTTCACATTGATTAAATTATAGGTAAAGTATTAGGTCAAGGTAAGATACCACATCATAATTACACTTATTGGGCATACATAACCAACCCACCTCTTTTAGAGCTGTTAAAATGGAACAATGAGTCTTACCCAATTTATCTTAATCAATCTCACCATTTTCCAGGACCTATAGATATGCAATTACCCTTAAAGCCAAAAGAAGAAGGGAAATTTATAGAAAATTTAACTTCACCTTTTATAGACTGCCCTCTTTGTATTGGATATGGTTCTGCATGCATGCAACCTAAACATCGCAGTGTAGTTTTAACAGAGAAAAATCAAACTCGAATTTATGTTCTCATTTTCTCTTCTTTACTATATAAATCAGAAAATATGGCAAATCTTACATGTCCCTCTCACAACAGACTACTTAATGACAAATGGCATAGATGTCATGGGTTTACAGAGGTTGTGTTTTTTAATGATTCCTATGGAATTGTAAAGGATCAGGCCCTTATAGGAATACCGAAGCCTATTAAAAACACAACCATATCTTGGTTCATTAATAATTCAACCATAATCACAAATGACAGTAATCCTTATTTCTGGAATTTTGGTAATACAGCATTTACTAACAGCTCAATAAATTGGAAAAATCAAGGAAGATATATCCCACAACCATGGGACACTAAACTTAACAAAACTCAAAGTTATTTGTGGAAATTATTTTTGGGAACTGGCCCATTGTTTGAATGGCAAGGCAGTAAAACTAATATTACCAGTTTAAAAAGAAAATCAACTCAATTTCTTACAGTATGTGTACAAGATCCTATAGTTTTTATCATTGGAAAATTAACTTTTGGTGAAAGGAACATTGGTTGCTCCAATTGCTCTTTATTTACATGTCTTAAGAATTCTTATTTGCAGGAAAATCAAACTCTTTTTATAGCAAGAAGAAGAAAAGGACTATGGTTACCAGTTCGGATGACCAGACATTGGCAACAGTCTCCAGAATCCCAGTTGCTTTGGCATTTCCTCGACCATTATTTAAAAAGAACTAAAAGACTGATTGGACTTTTAATAACAGGAATTTTGGGACTGATTGGCATAACCGCTGCAGCCGATGCTGACACAGCCCTGCATCAAGGAGTCCAAACTCAACAATATGTTAATGACTGGCATAAAAATGCAAGTGAGATGTGGCATAGCCAGTCTCACATTGATATGGAACTGGATAATCGTATGAATGATCTTGAAACAACTATTATACATTTGGGTAATCAAATTTATAATTTAAACTTGTTAAGAGCTCTTAAAGGTGATAGGAATCAAAGTTCTTTTTGTATTACTCCTTTGCCTTATAATAATAGTGAACATGATTGGGAAAAAGTAAGAAATCATTTGATTGGATATAAGCATAATATTTCTTTAGATATTTTAGAATTGCAAAACAAGGCATCATTGAGCATGTCTCAAAATGAATTGAAAGAAACCCCTGGTGCAGAATTTTAGAATGAATTGTCTGAAATTTTAAATACTATCAATCTGTTTCACTGGTAGAAACAAAAAACAGTTCAAATATCCATTTTGGATTGGATTAGGAATTATTGTTATATGCATTTTAATTGTATTGTCAAAGGTAGAGTAATGACATATATTCATAGAAAAAATAAAAAATTAGATCAGATAACTGCATTTATGTTAAGAAACTTAGCCATGAAAAACTAATTTTACATTATTTAGTAGAAAGTAGTATACTAATAACCCCTTGATCTTACTACTAGTTATCTGCACAAAAATATTCACTTAAGAAAACTGAAGAAGTATAAATATAAATGAAATTGCCTTCCATGTAAGAGCTCAAAGCCTTGACTGGTGACCAATGATGGATAAGATTCTCAGAGGAGGACAACCTAAGACAGGCACAATCACAAGAGCCTATGGAAGAAGACAAGTGTGACAGGAGGTCACCTTGTATCAGCTTATATAATGGTTCCTATGATCTTACCTGAAAAAATTAAAAAATAAAAAAGAGGGAAATGATGGAGTTCAGATAAAGGCTATGACAGCTGACAGAAAGCAGGTTGCCTTGGAATGTGGGAGACAGTCTGGAAAGTAGGATATAGACACCTTTGGTCTCAAGAAACTGAGATAATATCTGAGAAGAGACTGGTGGGGAGACATCCTGAGCTTCAGAGAGAGTAACATGTATATGTTAGATAAAGATTTACAAGGTCTGCTATGTGCAGGAATGCAAAGAGAACAGAGCCATTAACCCTTAAAACTTGCTGAAATTAGTAAAGTGTAAACTGTCATGTATCTATTGCCTTTGCACATGCGCAAACGTATCTTCTTTGTTCTAAAGCCAAATAAAAGCCACGGATTTTTATGCAGCGGCGTTCTCCTTATTTTGGGGATGGAGGGTCCCCAGACCCTGGTTCTTTCCCATCTTTTCTCTTTGTCTCATTTTTTTCTCATCTGCGGCACCATTTTCATGGGCCCAGTTCCTGAACGTCATCACAAGAAAGACCTCTAGATGACATAAAGGAGTTGAGAAAACTAATTATAGATACTCAAATCTCCTTAATCAATTGAGTGAGATGGCTAAAGAGATTAAAGATATAAGAAGACACTGGTTAAGCACAAAGAATTTGAAAGCATACAGAGAAAAATAGCAGAACTTATGGGCATGAAAGTCACAATTAATGATATTAAAAATATGCTGGAGGCATAAAACAGCAGGTTTGAGGAGGCAAAAGAATGGTCAGTGACCTTGCAGACAAGGCCTCTAAAAGCAAACATACAAAAGAAAAGATGAAGAAAAGAATGGAAAAAGTTGAACAAGGTCTCAGGGAAAAAAATGATGGCAAGAGTCATGATGTGCCAGAAGGAGAAGAGAAGGGAAAGAGGCAGGAGGAATATTTGAAGAAATAATGGTTGAAAATTTCCCCACCATATTGAAGGACATAGAAATCCATGTACAAGGAGCACAATGTACTCTCATCCGATTAAATCTGAATAAATTAACTCTGAAACACATAGTAATCAGATTGTCAAATGTCAAAGACAAAGAGAATTCCTAGAGGATCAAGAGAAAAATGATGCATAACATATAAGGGATCCCCAATAATAATAAGTGTTGATTTCTCATCAGAAACCATGGAGGCAAGAACACAGTGGTAGGATATATTTAAGATAATGCAAGTGAAAAACTTTCAGCCAAGAAGCTTATATCCAGCAAGACTGTTTTTCAAAAATGAGCACAAGTTTAGAATATTCACAGTTAAACCGAATCTGAGTGAGTTTACAACAAAGAGACTGGCTTTGTAGAAAAAAACTAAAGGGAGTGCTACAGCCTGAAAAAAAGACACAAGATAGAGGCTTGGAAGAGAGTCTAGAAATAAAGATTATATCAGTAAAAGTAGCAAGATGTATCAAAAGAGAGGTGAAAAGAATATATGACAGATAAGACCCAAAGGTCTAAATAGGTGAAGCAAGAACTGCCTTTACAGTAATAACATTGAATATTATTGTCCCCAATCAAAAGACACATTCTGGAGGAATGGATAAGAAAATATGAGCCATCTATGTTCTGTCTACAAGAGACTCACCTTAGACTCAATGATACCAATAGATAGAAAGTGAAAGGCTGGAAAGAGATATACCATCATGCAGCAACCAAAAAATAGCTGGAGTAGCTATACTTATGTCAGATGAAATAGACTTTAAAGCAAAAATGTTATTAGAGAAAAAGAAGGATATTATTTGTTAATAAAAGTGGCATTTCACCAGGAAGAAACAACAATCATAAATGCATTTTCCCCTAACCAGGATGCCCCAAGATACATGAGGCAAACACTGGCAAAACATAAGGAGGAAATAGATATCTCTCCAATAATAGTTGGAGACTTCAAAAACCACTCTCAGAATTGGATAGAACAAGGGGGCAGAAGATCAATAAAGAAACAGAAAACTTGTATAATATGATACATAGACTAAACCTAATAGACATATAAAGAACACTGCACCCCAAAACAGCAGAATATACATACTTTTCAAGTGCTTATGTATCTTTCCCCAAGATAGACCATATGTTGATCACAAAGCAGATCTCAATAAATCAAAAGGATCAGTATTATACAAAGGAATTTCTCTGATCATAAGGGAGAACATTGAAAATCAACAAGAGAAGGAAAAAGGGAAAATTCACAAATATATGGAGATTAAACATCACACTCATAAAATCAGTGAGTCAAAGAATAAATTTCAAGAGAAATCAATAAATATCTTGAGACGGTGAAAATGAGAATACAGAATAGAACCTATGGGATGCAGTGAAGGCAGTGCTGAGAGGAACATATATAGCCCTCAGTGCATACATTATAAAAGAAGAAAGAGACAAAATTAATGACTTAACTACAAAGCTGGGGAAACTCCAAAAAGAACAGCAGTCTAATCCCAAAGCAAGTAGAAAGAATGAAATAACAAAGATCAGAGCAGATGTCAACTCTACCCAAACTGATAAACAGATTCAATGCAATCACAACAAAAATTTCACCAATACTTTTTAAGCAAATGAAAACAATTATCAAATTTATTTGGAAGGGTAATTGGCCCCGAATAACCAGAAATACCTTAAAAAGGAAAAGGAAAGTTGGAGAACTCTCAGTTCTGGACTTTAAATCATATTACTAAGCTGCAGTGGTAAAAACAGCATGGTACTGGCATAAATATAGACACACAGACCAAGGATTTGAATTGATTGTTCAGAAACACAACCTCACTTCTACGGTCAAATGCTTTTTTGACAAGCCTATCAAATCCACCTGATTGGGGCAAAAATGTCTATTCAGAAAATGCTGCTGGGAGAACTGAATATCCATAGCCAATAGAAAGAAAAAGGACCCCTATCTCACACCTTATACAAAATTTAACTCAAAATGGATCAAAGACCTAAATATAAAAGCAAGAACCTCAAAGCTCCTAGAAGAAAGTGTAGGAAAACATCTACAAGATCTGGTGATAGGTAATGCATTCTCAAACCTTTCACCAAAAGCATGAGCAAAGAAAACATGAAAAAATGTCATCTCCTCAAACTTAAAACCTTTTGTAATTCAAAGAACTTTGTCAAGAAGGTGAAAATGTGGCACACTCAATAGTATAAAATATTTGGAAACCACATATCCTATAAGCATTTGATTTCCATTCTATATTAAGGAAGCACACAACTCAACAATAAAATAGCAAGCAATCCAATTGAAAAATGTACAAAAGATTTAAATAGACATTTTTCTAAAAAGGAAATACAAATGACCGAAAATCACATGAAAATATTATTCCGTATCACTAGCTATTAGGGAAATGCAAATCAAAATAACAATGATATCATCTCACACTTCTTAGAAAGGCCACTCACTTAGAAAGGCCATCATTTAGAAAGGCCACTCACTTAGAAAGGCCATCTCATACTGCTTAGAAAGTGCTAGAGAGGATATGAAGAAATAGGAACATTCCTTCACTGTTGGTGGGATTTTAAAATGGTGCAGCCTCTGTAGAAGACAGTAAGGGAGTTTCTAAAGAGGCTAAATATAGGACTGCTATATGACCCAGGAATTCCTCTACTAGAAAAATAACCAGAAGAATTGGAAACTGTAACTTGAACTGACTCCTGCACACCAATGTTCATAGCAACATTATTCACAATTGCCAAAAGATGGAAACAACCCACTTGTCCATCAATCAATGAATAGGTAAACAAAATGTGGTATATACATAGAATGGAATACTACGCTGCAATTAGATGAAATGAAATTGGGACACATGTGATAACATGGATGAATCTTGAAGACGTTAGGCTTAGTGAAGTAAACCAGACACAAAAGGCCAAATATTGCATGGTCTCTTTAATATAAACTAAATACAAAGAGTAAATGCATGGAGTTAAAACCTAGAGTATAAATTATTAGGAGATAAGAGGAGGGCTAAGAAGGCCTATTGATGCTTAGTGTATGTAGAAGTTTAAAATAACTTGACAGTAAAAGTGTAGAAATGGATAGACTTTATGGTAACACATTATAGTGAGTAGTATCTGGTTTATAAATGGGATTGTTGCTGAAAAGATTAGTCTGGGGTGTAAATGTTAATTGAAATAAAGCTAGAGATTATCAGAAATTGTCCTGAGTGACATTACTATGACAGATATAGGCCATTTTACATCAGCATATAACATGCAGAACTGTGTGGGAGAGAGTGTGGTCTACAATGTGAACTACGGTCCATGCTTAATGGCAAAGCCCCAGGATGTGTATATTCATTGCAGATGATGTGCAACACTAATGAAAGATGTTTATGTGGGATGTTATGGGCGGTGTGGGAGGTGGGGAATATGGAAATCCCTGTAATTTTTGTGTAACATTTATGTAATCTAAGCATCTTTTAAAATATATTTTTTTAAAAAGTGAAACCAAGGTTGATGAGAATTGTGGTTGATGATACAGATGCAAAAGTGTCCTTCTGTGAGCTGGAGCGGATGTTCATACTATTGCAGAGTGGTGGGACTGTGAAGGAACATGGGATGAAAACAGTTGTTGTGACGTATGGACTGTGGTTAACAGCAATACTGTAATATTCTTGCATCCGTGCCAAAGATGTTCTGTGTTAATCATAGGGAGTTATAAATAAAAGTGTGCCAAATGTACACTAGGAACCATGGTTGGTGGTAATAGTCTGATGATAATATCTCATAATCTGTAACAAAATTTCAACCACAGTGTGGTGTGTTGGTGAAGGGTTTTGTATGGGAATTCTGCACATGTGCATGATTGTTTTGTAAGTTCACAAGTTCTGTAACAAAAATATAATTTGAAATACAATAATATGGTGGGTTGGGGGAAAATACACCAAATATAAGATATGGTCTCTAGTTAGTAATAATCTTTTGATGATACACTTTCATAATTTGTATGAAATGCTTCACAACAATATAAGGTGTTGGTGTAGGAATGATGTATGCAACCCATGTATGATGTTATGCATATTTGTTTTGTAAATTCACAAGTTTTACTATACACTTATTGTTTATGTATGTTCATATATGAATGATATACTTCAATAAAATTTTACATATATATTTTGAAAATCATATAGATGGAAGAACAGATAAAGAACAGAAAAAAATGAGTAGTGACTCAGGGATTTGAGTGACAGCATGAATTGTACAAATAAATGTACCATGGATGTCATAATGATATGAAAGGGAAATAGGGCAGAAAGTATATTTGAGGTAATAACGGCCCCATATTTCCCAACTCTTCTGAAAGACATATCTATACATGTCAAAGAAGTGCAACATATTACAAAAAGAATGGATCCACGTAGACCCTACTCTGATACACATACTAATCAGAATTTCTAATTCCAAAGATAAAGAGAGAATTTTGAAAACTATAAAGGAATAGCAATTCATCTTATACAAGTGATCCTAAATAAGAATGAGTACTGATTCCCCATCAAAATCCATGTATGTGAGAAGATAATATATTTTACCTACTGAAAGAGAAAAAATGCCAGACAAAAATTTATCTGGTAATACTGTATTTAAAAAAAGGAGAATTTTTAAATATTCGTTGATAAACGGTGATTGAGAGATCTCTCAAGAGACCTGTCCAACAAGAATTACTAAAGGGAATTCTGCAGGTTAAAAGAAAAGACTATAGAGAATGTAGATTGAAAGGCTTCAGCTCATTCCTTTCTTTTGTAACTGTATCCAGCAAGTTTAGGAACAACCAGCCAACATTATTGTACATTTTAACTTCACAAAACAATATTAAGATGTCAAAAACACTCTCAGCCAGAGACTTGTGTCTTATAAGCATGGAAGTAGTCCTATCCACTGGTGATATTTTACACATCTCTATTACTAACTCACACTATGGTTGGCCTCTTGATTATTGGAGACAGAGTCATTAGTGCCTTTGAATCTAATCAGACTGAAGAACCAGTTGCAAAATCCCAGAACCATTTCAGAAATCCCATTTTTAAAATTCTGTTTCTTAAGAACTACTCTTGATACCAAGCTCTATTAATCAGTGTTCTCTAGGGAAACAACCAATGGCAGATATCTGTAAATATTATGAGATTTTACAAAATTGTCTCACATGACCATAGGGATGCAGAAGTCCACAATCTATGGTGAAGGCTGTAAGCCAGGAACTCTGATGAAGGTCCTCAATAAATTCCCCTGGAGATGCTAGCTGTCTAAAGTAGAAGTGGGAATTCTCTCTTGAGTGCTGAAATCACCTCTCCTTTAACTGATTGGATAAAATGTCCCTCATTGCTTAAGACACTCTTCGGTTGATTGTTAATGTTCAGCCACAGATACAATCAACTCAATTCTGATTTAAATCCACAAATGTCTTCATAGTTACAACTGGGGATTATTTGCTTGACCAAACAACTAGGCACCATAACCTGGCCAATTATCAAAAGGAATGATAACACATGTGGGGCAGCAGCCTCAATTTCACATGTGTTTTCTGCACAGGCTTAATAGGAATGTTGAATGAGGATATGATGATAATCACCATCCCTGCTTCCTTCAAGTCTTTGATGGTGAGACTGATCTCCACAATCCCTCCAAGAATGTGGTATTGCTTTTGGTTTACTATTTCATTAGGTCGAGGCTGTTCTAATTACATCCACTCTTCCTTTCCTACCGTAATTGTGGCAGTTTGATGTAATTATGAATTCCAAAAATATAATTGAATCATGCTTGTAAACTGATCTGTTAATCTGGGCATGATTAGGTTAGGATTAGAGCATTGAGCCCCACCCCTTGGTGGGTGGGGAATTGAATATAAAAGGCAAGGCAAAGGACAGTTGAAGCAGTCTTTTGAGAAGCAGTTTTGATGTTGGAAAGAAGGCCCCAGGAGAAGAGAAGCAAGCCGTTCACCTGATCATCTACAGCTGACCTTGTGGAGGAAACAGGAGCTAAGCCCGGAGAGAAACGCAGCCACGGGAAGAGAGGAACCCCAGAAGCCTGAACCCTGGCAAACGCCGGCAGCTGTCTTGCTCCAACACGTGGCAATGAACTGTGGTGAGAGAAGAAACTTAATGCTTTATGGCCTGGTATCTGTGAACTTCTACCCCAAATAAATACCCTTTATAAAGACCAACCCATTTTTGGTATTTTACACTAGCACCCCTTTGGCTGACTAATACAGTAATAACACTCACTTCACATATCAGGGGACCAATGTGGAGATTCTGCTAGTTGAAGAGTATGTCTATTCCATTTATTCATTCCAGAAGTGGGGGAATTACCACAGAATAGATTCAAGATCCACTAGACCCTATATGAGATGGACCTGAGCTAAAATTCCATTGGTCACCTGACTTCCATAAGCCACTACTCTTGCTAGTGGACTACTGTGACATTTGGAGTCCTCTGGAACTAATATCAGTCAGAGCCAGTGTGTGGTATTTCATACAATAACTGAACATACCCTTTACAAATCGTCCCTGGCCTTCCCTTCATTCAAGGGGTTCTGGTATATATATACATCCTCAAGTATATAATTTGATTGACTGGTTTTGATTCTTTAAAAATTTTTTAAGTTATTTTTTCTTTTTTTTCTTAGAAAATTTGCAAGTTTACAGACAATTTTTACATAAAATAAGGGATTCCCATACATGACCCCACCACCAAAACATTGCATTGGACAGGAAATTTGTTGCAATTGATGATACCACTATTTTTAACAGTAGTTACCTTTTTCACAAATGATGAAATATTATTAAAATAGTATAGTAACTATCATCCATAGCTTACATTATATGTATTTGTTTCCCATATGATACCCTATCCACCCTATTAAATACACCTTGTATTAGTGTCAGATATTTTTTATAATTCATGAAAGAACATTCTTATACTTGTACTATTAACTATAGTCCATCAGCTACAATAGGAGTTACTGTGTTATATATCTTGTTTTACCTTTGATTTTCATTCTTGGAACTTATTAGTACATGTTTCACTTTTAACCAAATCTTTCACTTTTAACCACATTCACCTATATAATTTGGTGCTTTTAATTACATGTGAAATAATGTTCAACCATCAAGACCACCCATTTCCAAACTTTTACAATCAATTTAAATAGAAATTCTGTACAAATTAAGCATTTACTTCCCCTTCTTGAACCCCAATCAATTCCTTGGTAACCTATATTCTAGATTCTAGCTCTATGAATTGCTCATTATAATTAGTTCATATCAATGAAATCATACAATATTTTTCCTTTTGTATCTGGCTTATTTCACTTAATATAATGTCCTCAAGGTTCATCCATGTTGTTGCATTCATCAGGACTTCATTCCTTTTCACAGCTGAATAATATTCCATCGTAAGTATATACCATATTTTCTTTATTCATTCACCAGCTGGTGGACACTTGAGTTGCTTCCACCTTTGACAATTGTGAATAATGCTCCTATGAACATCAGTATGCAAAAATCTGTTCAAGTACCAGTTTTCAATTCTTTTTGGTATACACCTAGTACAGAGTTCATAGTGTCATATGGTAATTCTATACTTAGATTTCTGAGGAACTGCCAAACTCTCTTCACAATGGCCGCACCATTTACATTCCAACCAGCAATTAATGAGTGTTCCTATTTCTCCACTTCCTTTCCAGTTCTTGAAGTAGTCTCTCTCTCTTTTTTAATAATGTCCACTCTAGTTGGTGTGAAACAATATACCTTAGCAGTTATGGTTGGCATTTCCCTAATAGCTAGGAATGTTAAGATTTATTTCATGTGTTTTGTAGCCATTTATATATCCTTCTTGGAGAAAAATCTGTTCATGTCTTTTGCCCATTTTTAAATTGGTTAATTTCTTTTTTATATTGTTGAATTGTAAGATTATTTTATATATTCTAGATATTAAACCCTTTAATCCTTATCAGATGTGTAGTTTCAAAATATTTTCTCCTATTGAATAGGTTGTATTCACTTTTGTGACAAGGTACTTTAGGCAAAAAAGTTTTTTTAATTTTGAGGGGGTCCCATTATCTACTGTTTCTTTCATTTCTTGTGCTTTGTTTTTTAATATATATTTTTATTAGAGAAGTTGTGAGATACAAAACAGTCATACATTTCATGCAGAGTTCTCATACATCACCCCTCCACCAATACCTTGCATTGATATGGAGCATTTTTTAAAGATTGTGAAAGAACAGCATCAAATTATTACTACTAACTATGGTCTACAGCTTGCATTTGGTATATTTTTGCATACACCCCCTATTATTAACACCGTGTTTTAGTTTTGTACATTTGTTATACTCCATGAGATAACTGTCTCATATTTGTATTGTTAACCACATTGTCCACCACATTGTTCACAGTGCTATACAGTCCCATGCCTCTTATTATTCATCTAAAGTGTACACTCAATGGCTCTGATTCATCACACAGTTATACATTCATTACCTCAGTAGATTATGAACAGTTTCCTTAGTCCAAAAGAAAAACTCCCATACACACCTATTATTTACCCTTAGCATTGATGTAGTAACTTCTTTGATATCCTGCAAGAATATACAATATTTCTATTGACTATAGTCCATAAATTACATTAATTCTATTTATTCCATGCATCAACACATTCTTACCACCTTGTAATATTGAAATACATTTGTTCTACTTCACAGAAGAACATTCTTGTATTTGTAACTATTAACCACAATTCTAATCCACTACCGGATTCACAATATTATAGTTCCTAGATTATTCTCTAGCTTCCTTCAATTGACATTTATATCCCTAAATCATCCCTTTCAGACACTATCCCATTTATAAACCAGTCATGTTAGTTATACTCACTATAATGTTTGACCATCAACTCTATTCATATACACACGTACAGTCAAGCTTATTAAAAATTCTACATATATTAAGCATCAGTACCTCTTCTTAGCCGTTATCCTATTGCCTAGTATCCTACACTCTAGATTTTAACTCCATATGTTTATTATTAATATTTTCTTTATATCAGTGAGACCATAGAATATTTGTCCTTCTATGTCTGCTTATTTCACTCTGCATGAAGTCCTCAAGGTTCATCCATGTTGTCAGATGTATCCCAACTGCATTTCTTCTTAAAGCAACTCAGTATTCCATCTTATGTATATACCACATTTTGTTTATCCATTCAATTGGTTGATGGGTCCTTTGGTTGTATCCATCTTTTAGCAATTTTTTGGACCACTGGGACCATATTAATTTTTTAAATATATTTTTAAAGAAGCATTAGATTTCATAAATGTTAAGTTAAAAATATAAGGAATTCCCATAAGCTCCACCCGCTCTTCCTCCCACACTTTCCCACATTGCCAACATCTTTCATCAGTGTGGTACGTTTTTACAATTGATGAATACATATTGAAGCATTGCTGCTATCTGTGGACCATAGTTTGCATTATATTTTACACTCTGCCCCACACAATTTTATAGGTTATGACAAAATGTATACTGGCCTGTATCTGTCATTGCACTGGCATGTGGGACAATTCCAATGTCCCAAAAATACCTCCACTTTACACCTATCCTTCCCTCTCCCTCTCCTGAGAACCACTGGTGGCCATGGCATTCATATTAATGATTAAAGTTCTTCCATTGCTAGAATGATAGAAAGTCTATAATAGAATAATATTAAGAGACTTAAATCTTTGGTCTGTTCATGTGTCAGTTGAGACCTGAATCTCAGCAGATTTGCAACACCTACTCTCATGTTCATTGTATTCACCCAGGACAACTAACAAGGAGATGATGATGGACAACCCCTATCCCAAGAAACAGAGTATCTGAAACTGCAAGCAAGATAAGCCTTTCATCAGCCCCATGGGATCTAAACCCCTCTCAATTAGAAACAGAGTGGACATCACCATGCCCAAATCCTCAAGATTGGGGAATGAAAGAAGGACAAATGTACACTTTTGTACATTTACATTTAGAGTGTAAAGTCTAAGAAACTATTGCCTAAAAATGCCCTGAAAATACTTCACTGTATTTTCTATTTTTTAATAATAATTTTTAAAATTTTTAAAAAGATACTGAGATTACATAAATGTTATATAAAAAATATAGGGATTCCCATATGCCCCACTCCCCACACTTCCCACATCTTAACACATACACATCGTTCATTAGTGTGGCACATTCATTGCAGTTGATAAATGCATCCTAGGGCTTTGCTACTGAGCATGGGCCATAGTTCACATTGTAGTCTACACTCTCTCCCACACAATTCTGCATGTTTTGTGATGATATATCTGTTGTTGTAATGTCATTCAGGACAATTCCCAAGTGCCGATAAAGTTCCCATATTACAACTGTTTTTTCCTTTCCCTGCTCCCAGATCCTCCAGTGGTCACTGCCCCTAAATCAATGTTTTAATTTCTTCCAATGCTAGAATCACAATATGTCTAGAGTAGAATACCATTAAGTCCACTCTAGTCCGTAGTTCATTCACCAATCCTGAGGATTCTGGGATGGTATGTCTACTCTGCCTCTAATGGACAGAGTGCTTCCATCGCATACAGCCAATGGATGGGAATCTCTTGCTTGCAGTTGTTGGCTTTCTCGTTTCCTTGGTATGATAGTTGTCAATCCTCACCTTCTTGTTAGTTGTCCTGGGTGAGTCCACTGGAGAGTAGGTGTTGCAACTCTGTTGAGGTTCTGGGCCCAGCTGGCACATAGACAGCCCAAAGACTCCTGTTTCTTGTACGTACACTTATAAACTCTAGCACCACGTATAGTTAAATAAAAGGGATAGATGAGCCCTTTGTAGGGAAGCCATAATTGAGTACAACTCTGTCACTCTCAGGAGCACAAACTCCGAAGTAGAGCCCACTGGCAAGATATGAAACTCCGGAGCTATTTGCCCTGACCATGGGACCTGGGATTCTACAGAGCCCTCAGGAGCTCCATTATTTTGGCAGTCTGAGATCCTGCTGAGATGTGCATAAGCGTTACCTCTGGGATGATCTCCCAACTCACTTTGAAGTCTCTTACCAATATAAACTCATTTGTCTTTATGTTTTCCCCCTTTTATTCAAGGTCTTTTTCCAGTTGCAATGGTAGTAATCCTTTGGTGCCAAGGAGGCTCATGCCAGAAATTTTTTCCCAGGCTGGAGGAAAGGTAATGCATTTATATGCTGAATTTGGCTTAGAGATAGGCTACATTTGAACAACAAGGAGGCTCTCAGGAGGCAACTCTTAGGCACCCTGCAACACTAGGCAAAGTTTCAATTTCAAGAGCAAAGTCTCATAAGCATAGTCATCAATATCAAGAGCCTATCAACGGGGGAGAGGTGGAAGATGGCATCAGCTTAGGTGGGCACTCACCATTTCTCTCACGGAGGATGGCTGATTGGGGACAAGCTCATTCCCAGGAGGTCTGTTCTGGGAGCCTGTAGAGTAAGAACCTTGGGGACATCAATCTGGAGGGAGCTGGACAGTGAGATGGACTACTCAATATAAAATCATGAGGCTTTTTCCCCAGCTGGAAATCATGGACACAGACAGCTAAGTCCCACCTTCCCGGCAAACTGGTGAAAGAGACCACTCTCCTAGAGTGGGAGGGTCCTGGCAAAGCTTGAGAGAGGTTTTTTTTCTCTCAGTTTGGCTGGCTGGACCCTCTTGTAGCTTTTTGGGAGCAAATCAGCTGGCTAGAAGTAGTGCTGAGCTGAGGGGAGAGGTGAATCTGCTGAGGAAGCCTGATTTACCTCACAGCCTTAGGACACAGAAGCTTGCTTTGGGAGGGGGTGGAGCCAGTCAATTTTATAGTTCCATGCTGAGGATCAGGGTCTCAGCTCCCCTGGGGGTTCAGGCATTGGGAAGTGTTTGATAAGTTTCCACGAGCCTATTTAGGGTCCCCATGGTGGAGGGGGTGGTCCAGAAGAGGTCTTCTTTTGGGTCCCTTATTTCTTCAAAAAGATTTTTTTAACTTAATTTAATCACTAAATTCTGCCTCAAAACCTGCAGAGAGAAGGCTGCAGGGCAATTGATTGATGAATGCAGGTTAAGAGGCTCCACAAGGGCCCAAAAAGGAATGCTGGTCATCCCTAGCTTTGTTTGACTGCATGCTTATGCGTTTGTTTGGATTTTCTTTGTTTGTTTCTTGCTTTTCTTTCCTCTTTCTTCCCCACCCCTCCATTTTTTAAAAATTAGGTGCTGTTAGCTTGTTTCTTCTTTGCTGTGCTTCTTGTTCCTTGATTTTCCATTCTCTGTGTATAGTGATTTTGTTTACTAATGCTATCACTTTTTCTTCCTTCATCTTTCCACCTTCTGCTTTCTGTTGTGGTTCTTATATTACACCTTTTTTCATTAGTCCTCAACTTCATAGGTGTCAATTTCTATCATGTCTATTCTGTTTTCTTTTATGTATATATATTATTAACTTTTTCCATTCAGCCCTTTCTTTACTCTTTCCCTCCCTCCTCATCATTCTGGCCTTTTAAATCATTCTATATATTTTTCTCTATTTGGTTTCCCATTCCATTGTGGGTACACCACTTTTTCCCCCTATTACTCTGCATTGCCTACATGAGTTTAATATTCATTTTACTAAATCTGATATGGCCCCTCTTCTAACTTTTATCAATATTACCATTATCCTTTTTCCTTTCTTACCTCTTTCAATTCCTCTGGCCCTAATCTTTTTCCTTCAAGGGAACATAGAATAAAGGATGGAAATACAAGAAGAAAAAAGTGTTAAAGAGAAAACTTAACACACACACAGAACCACCAGCTAAATTAAACTCTAGAGCAGAGAGAGAAGCTAATCAAGTGAATAAATACATCAAGATAAAATGGTGACCAGAGGACAAAAAAAATTACAAACCATAATGAGAAACAGGAAGAAATGAACCATTCCAATGATCAAACTAAAAACCAGGAAGAGATGCAAAACATTGAACAACTAATCAAAGCTGTCAAAACAAATATCATGGACCAACATAATGAAGCAAAGGAAGAGATTAAGGATATTAAGACACTGGGAAAACATGCCGAAGAAAATTGCAAACATACCTAAAAAGATAACAGATATGATGATGAATGGCACAATCCAAGAAATCAAAAAGGCACTAGATTCACATAACAGCAGATGTGAACAGGCAGAAGAAAGAATTAGTGATGTGGAAGACAATACATCTGAAATCAAACAGATAGTAGAACAGATAGATAAAAATATAGAAAAAATTAAGCAGGGACTTAGGGATTTAACTGACAACACAAAATGCACAAACATATGCATTATAGGCATCCCAGAAGGAAAAGAGAAGGGAAAGGGAACAGAAAGAGTGTTGAAGGAAATAATGGCTGAAAACTTCCCGACCCTATTGAGGCAGATGAATATACATGTCCAGGAAGGACAGCACACCCCAAACAGAATAAATCCCAACATGCCTACTACAAGCCATATAATTTTCAAAATGTCCAATGTTCAAGACAAAGAGAAAATACTCAAGACAGGAAGAGAAAAGAAAACCATCACATACAAGGGAAGCACAGTAAGATTAAGTGCTGATATCTCATCTGAAACTGTGGAGGCAAAAAGACAGTGGTATGATATAGTCAAGGTACTAAAAGAAAAAAACTTCCAGCTGCAAATTCTGTATCCATCAAAGCTGGCATTCAAAAATAATGGAGAGCTCAAAATATTCACAGGTAAACAGAAATTAAGAGAATATGCCAATAAGAAAACTGCATTTCAAGAAATACTAAAGGAAGTTCTACAGGTTGAAAGGAAAAAACAGGGGGGAGAGAGATGAAGGAGAGTGTAAGAACAAATTATAACAATGAGGTGGAGCCAGTGGCCACTTGACAGTTTTTGGGTAGGGAGGGGATGAGCAGTTGAAATACAGGGGCTTCTTTGGGAGTTGGAGGTTGTCCTGAGTACTGTTGTGGCAATGGATGTAGGCCATTTTAAATCAGCACACACCACTCATAACTGAGTGGGAGAGAGTGTGGTCTACAGTGTGAACTGTGGTCTATGGTTGGTGGCAAGGCTCCAGGAGGTGTAAGTTCATTGAGGTTGGTGGGCCACACTATGGGAGATGTTTGTGTTGGATGTGGTGGGAGGTGTGGGAGGTGGGCAACATGGGAATCCGAGTGGGTTCCGTATAATATTTTAGGTAATCTAAGCACCTCTTAAAATATATGTATATATATATATAAAAAATAACATTTTTGTAAGCAAATACACATATATGCATATATATTTATATATCATTTTACAAATGTTTGTATGTATTGTGAGAATTTTGATTTTTACCCATAATAAAAAAAAAAAAAAAAAAAAAAAGATAGGCCCTGTGTTTATGACTAAGCATCTGGGCAGATAGTGGTGCTGTAACTTGAGAGAGGGGTGACAAGTTTTGTGGATGCATTCAGCTTGATGCACCTGTGGTACAAGTGGTGGGAAGGGCTAGTAGATAGCCTAGCCTGGAAATTTTGATTTTGGAGCTATCTGCATTCAAAGCCATGGGAGTGGGTTTGATCTCTGTAAGGAGCATGCAGACTGGCAGAAAAGGGTGCTCCTTTGGTATCAAGGAATGTTTAAAATTGGGGCAGTTGGAAAAAAAAAGAATAAAGACCTAAGGCAGACAAAGAGGACCCCACAGATGGCTGGGAAGAATGCTAGCTTCCTGCCCTGTCAAGCCAACAGCAGAGAGCCTTTCAAGGGGTGGATGTGGGAGAGTAGCCAACCCTCAAGATAAGGACCAAAAAGAGCCATTTATTTTATCACCATGGGCAATTTAGAACATTTTTCGATAATGTGCTTTGTGTTTGCATAAACAGGGTTCAGTTGGTGCTTGACTGTTACCAAGAAACAGTCAAGCTCAAAGACTTGAGTCCCCATTGTTTGTAAGACTGAAAAGCTGCAACTTTGAAATGAGAATTTTTCCTGCAGAAGTTTTAAGAATAAGAGGGCAATGCCACCTGAGTTTATCTTGTCTTTTGTTTATTTCCAACTTTACTTGCCAGACTTATAGTTGACACTCATTAAAAATGTTAAGAAAGAAAGAAGGAAAGCAAGAGGGAAGGAAGAAATTAAATCACATCCATGGTATATTAAATTGGCTTAGCAGGGGGTCATAGAGGATTCAAAGTCAAGGTATCAAGTGCTTCCCCAAACTCAGCAAAAAAGGATGTTCCTAGCAGGCTCTTCCAGGAAGAGTAGCAGCTCCCAGGACAGTAGAAGGTTGGCTTTGTCTTCTGCCGCATGTTGTGCTAAAGACTGCTTTTTTTTGCCTGTGTGGTTGCAAACTGAGCTTTCCATCACATTTTTTGCTCATTCTACTTTAATATCTTTTCTTAGTCCTGGTTTCTTAGGAAATTCAGTGATGTTGATAGTATCATTTTTATCTAACCAGATATAAACAAATATCAAACATCTAGACTCCACATTTATATCTTTTCCTTCAAGACTTTGGGAACTTTTCCAACCTGCTGTGCTTTGCAGCCATTTAAATAACACGAATCATCTGTTCCTTGAAGATTGCACACTTCACCTCATTGTAAAACCCGTGGGTCTTGATGCCCTTTTAGGAAGTAGATCTCTAGCAATATATTTAATTCCCTTTAAGATTCTTGAATTATTTAAGTATTCAACCTCTTAAAAAAATTTTGGCAATTTGTTTATTCATAGAATATACTAAAAAATTTTTTTACATTCATTACATTTTCAAATTTATTAATATTCAATTTCATATAATATTGCCATTTTTTTCATATTTTCAGGATTTATGTTTATACTACTTTCTCACTCCTAATGTGCAGGGTTTTGTTGTTTTTGTTTTATGTGTGTGTGTGTGTTTCTTGGTATTTTTATTTTTATTTTGACCAGACTTATCTATTTTTTCCTCGCAACCAGACCTTGGTTTAATTTGTGTCATTTTTCTTTCACTTTCTTCAGCAACTTCTGCTTTCCTCCAATTTATGACTCTGTCATAATTTATAATACCATTCAAGAAGTCACGCTAGTTACATTAATGTAAATTTTACTAGTCTTGGCTGTTCTTGTGTCTTTCCCAGCTGGCTACAGTTTGCTCTGGCTGGTGCTTTGCCCAGGCACCTTTGTGTGCTGTCAATGGCCTTTGAGAGCACCCTGGGAATCAGCAGGTGGCAGCCGCCACCGCGGACATGCCAGTGGACTCAGAGGGACAAAACTGGCTCTAAATCCATCACATACACATTGACGCAACTTAAAGAATTTAATATGAAGCCCAGAAGCAGATACTGCCATATAGCAAGCAGTAGTTGAAAAACATTTGGTGAGTGGGGCAGCATTTCCCTCTCCCACTGCTGCAGAAATGGTAAAAATTAGTAGAATTCAGTATGAAATGGAATACACTGAAGGCATTAGCAAATGAGGGTCTTGGGAAAATTAAAGGTGGCACTACCAAATGCTGATGTGGCACAAGGATTCCAGGAAGGAGTTCTGAAGGCTAGTTCCAGAGAGGATTGTTTTAGTAGGAAATAATGAAGACATTCCATTTTCAAGACCAGTGGATCGTGACCTTATTCAGTTAACCCCTTTAAGCCTCTGGCACTAAAAACAACATCTCATGTACTTACCTTAATGGAATGATCACTAGATTTTCTGGATTTAGAAAGACCTCCTCCAACCCCTCAAAATGAAGAAATCCATACAGTTGTCAGGCTAAAAAGAGAGTGCTCTATGTGTGAAAATGCTGTTCACCAAAATGGAAAACTCTTCATAAATGATACCATGTATGACATTTCAAATATTCATACATCAGTTGAAGGAACTTCAGATGACATGGCTGTTGTAGATACAGCTTCATTAAGATGACAGATAAACTAAATAGATGTTTACAAGTTCAAGAAAAGGAGAACAAAGAATGTGCTGAAAGAGAAATGGTCACGTATTCAATTACTGTAGCATTCTGGTTGCTTTAATAATTGGCTCTGATTTTGTAGCAAGAGGTAACCTCAGCTTTCAAAAATATTTGTCTCAATACAAAGAAATACAAAGAATTTGCACACTTCTTTGTTTCTGCCTTTGCATTACAGTCCATATCCTGAAATGTGTTTCTTCCAGAAAGGAAAGGGAAGGACCTAGATTTGCAGAAGTGATGATTTTTGTCAAAAATCATGAAGAATAAAGAAAAACCCACGTATACGGAAAGGTTGAGTTTGCGTTGGTATTTGAAAAGCACGGGCCTTCTGACCCATTGTTCAGGGAGAATTCTTCCACCCCAGGCTCCAGAGAGGGTGGGGCACATTTCTGAAAGGTTGGGGAAATTTGGGTTGCCATATCAATATTCTGAGGGGTTTAAGCCTGTGCCACAGAGATTGGGGAGAATGTGGCCACCACCCCACTGTGCTAAGACGCTTGAGACTGTGACCCAGAGTTTGGGGAGAGTGTAATAATCATCCCAGTGTTCTTGAAGGGGGATGCCTAGAGCTCAGCTACCGCCCACATGCTTGATGAGGGTGGTGCTGAGAAGATGGGATTGGGCAAGCACTTGGAAGGGGTGTGCTAACATGAGGCATCAAGGAGAAGAAGATACCATTCTGTATATGACTCTCAGACTTTGAAATTGAATGGATTAATCCATGCAGGTTTTCAGAACTGTTTTGGACCTGTGACCTGTTTTCCTACCAATTTCTCCATATGGCAATGGAAAAATTTATTCTGTGGCTGTCCCTCCTTTGTATTTTAGAAGAAGATATCTTGTTTTGTAAGTTTCACAAGTCTAAAGCCAGAGGGAAATCTTGCCTCAAGACAGACTCCATGCCTATAACTGACATTTATATACTTATCATCATTACTGAAACGATTTAAGGCTTTTGAAATATTGTGATTTAATGAACGTATTTTGTATATGGAAAGAACGTGTATTTTTGGGTCCAGAGGATGGAATGTCCTGGTTTGACATTCCCAGAAAATTATGTTTTTAAGTTTATCCCATTCCTGTGTATGTAAGCCTATCGTATATGGGATCTTTTGGTTATATTATGTCAAGGGACCTTTTGATTAGATCATTTTTATTAGATCACCTTAGGGCCTTTGATTGAGACATTTTCACCTTTGATGAGACAGCATCTCTTGATGATACTTTGATTGGGATATTTTCATAGACTTGTAACTGTAAGCATCTATGTTAATTAATTCCAATTATAAAAGTCAACCCATTTCTGTTTTGTTTTTTTTTTTTTTTTTTACATTGGCTGGCCTTAGGAAACTAAGACAAATAGCATGCACAGTATTCCTATGACACGACATGCCTTCCCTCCATAGTTTTGTTTTAATTGGTTCAAATTATATCTTTATACATTTACATATAAAACCATAGATTTTAATTACTTTTTATGCTGTCTCATCTCTTGATGCATTTTAGAACCTGTAAGAATTATAAATAGGAGTTATTTACCAATTATAAACTACAATGGTGCAGATATTTTTAATATCACATATGGTAACTTTTATCAGAGATATTTATATCTTTATGCAACTTCCACCCACTGCCTAGTATACTTTCCTTTCAGTTTGAAAATTTTCCTTGAGCATTGCCTATAGGGAGTATTTAGTGGTGGCCAACACCCTCAAATTCTGTTTTTCTGTTAATGTTTGAATCTCTCCC
Organism: Tolypeutes matacus; assembly: GCA_026826555.1. NCBI lineage: Eukaryota > Metazoa > Chordata > Mammalia > Cingulata > Chlamyphoridae > Tolypeutes > Tolypeutes matacus. The sequence continues at coordinate 147,162 of JAKSZT010015480.1, read as the reverse complement.
TCATTTTTGAAAGACATTCTCACCAGATATAAAATTCTTGTTTGACACAATTTTCAGCAGTTTAAGTATTTTTTCCAAATTCTTTCTTTCCTCCATAATTTCTTATGAGAAGTTGATACCTAATATTATATATAAGAATAATGATATGTAATATTTTTCTTTTGCAGCTTTCAGTGTTCGCTTTTTTCCTCTTCTATTTTACCCTATTTTGTGTTCATTTAGATTATTGAATGTATATTCTTATCTTTCATTAAATTTTGGAAATTTTCTAACATTATTTCTTTAAATACTCTTTCTGCTGCTTTCTTGCTTTCTTCTCTTTTTAAGCTTGCTATAATGTATATGTTGGTATGTTTGATAGTGGTCCATATATCTTTTAGTCTTGGTTCACTTTTATGCATTTTTTGTCTTTCTGTTCCCCAACTTGATTCTTTTTGATTGTTGTATATTCTAATTCACTGGTTTTTATTTTGCCAGCTTTAATCTACTATTGAAATCATCTAAGGATTTTTTAAATATTCAGTTATTGTGGTCTTCAACTCCAAGATTTCTGTTTGTTTTTTTTTTTTTATTCTATCTATTTTTTGAGATTCTCATAATGTTCATTAATAATTTTTGTGGTATCAATATTTAATTTTCTATGTTTTCCTTTAGTCCTTTGAGCATATTGAAGTTCATTTTTAAAGTCTTTGTCTGATATCACCAAGGTCTGTTCTTCTTTATAACAGTTTCCAAATTTTTATCTTGTTCCTTTGTGTGGATCATTATTTCTTGTTTCTTTATTCTTTTGTAATCCTTTCTTGTACAGTGTAACTTTTAATATTTTAATGTGTTGTCTCTAAGATTTAGTCCCTGAGTCATTTGTTCCTTCAGTGTGTATGCAACTAGTGATACGACCTAGATAATATTGAATGTCAGGAAATAACAAAAGGAATAAACCAATGTCAAAAAAAAAAAAGTAACTTTACCAGTTTCTGTGTTGGTTGGTGTTCACCTTTAGAACTTATGAAGAAGAGCAGACTGTGGCAAGAGTGTGGGTTCCTCTGTCTTTCCTGAGCCAGTCTCTTTTCCTCAGCATTCACTCATGCTATATGAATTCCCACATTTGCAGAAATCTGAATGCCCCTGCTACTCTCAATGAAACAGGCCCCCAACCTCCATGGTGCTTTGCTATCTGTCCTGAAGATGAAATTCCTTTGTCCCTGTCTGTATTAGTCAGCCAAAGGGGTGACTAATGCAAAATACCAGACATTGGTTGGTCTTTATAAAGGGTATTTATTTGGGTTAGAAATCCACAGTTACCAGGCCATTAACCATAATTTTCTTCCCTCAACAAAGTCTACTGCCACATGTTGAAGCAAGACAGTTGCCGGCGTTTGCCAGGGTTCAGGCTTCTTGGGTTCCTCTCTTCCCAGGACTGTGTTTCTCTCTGGGCTTAGCTCCTCTGTTTCCTCCACAAGGTCAGCTGTAGACCACTAGGCTCTCTAGGCTTTGCTTCTCTCCACAAGGCCAACTGTGAACTCTCAGGCGAATGGCTCGTCTCTATCCCAGGGCCTTCTCTCCAACATCAAAACTCCAGCATCAAAATTGCTCCCTCCGTCCATTGCTGTGCCTTTTATATTTGATTCCCCCACCCAACAAAGTCTGGGGCTGAACACCCTACTGATGTGGCCCAGTCAACGCCCTAATCATAACTTAATCATGCGCAGATTAACAGACCAGTTTACAAGTGTAATCTAATATCTATTTTTTTGGAATTCATAATCACATCAAACTGCCTAACTACTACACTGTCCAATTCAATTTAATTTTTTCTAATAGTGCTTTAAATGTGAGTAAGATATTTCTGTCTGCAGGGTAAAATCTGTGACGGTGAGCTAGAAAAGTTTCCTGGTTCATTCTTTATGGTGCCCCCTGATTGACTGTCAATGACCTACAAGCACACTTGAGTCTTTTGGGTTACACCTCTTCCTCCAGCACAGGGACAGATTTCTATAATGAGAAATCATGCCAGTGCCACACTCACTGGTGGTGGGTGGGGGAGGGGAGAACAGCTGGACAAGAAGCTTCTCCTAGTGTTTTTTTTTTTTGTTTTTTTTGTTTTTTTTTTACACTTTAGATGATACAGTTTAATAATTTTGATGATATTTACCATGTCCTGTGTCCATTACTGTAAGGTAATGAAAAACCTTCCCCAAGACCAACAAACAACCCATTAGATCTTGACTGTTCCATTCTCCCCAGCCCCCCAGGGCCCATGATACCCCCCTCTCCCAACCCATGGAATGTCAAGATTCACAGTTACATGCCCTGGGGATTTGAACCAGCACTTCCTAATCCACCCACCCCCCAGTGCTGCACCACCAAACCCAGGAACACCACCACTCATCTGCCCCATCCCCCAACATGCAACCACACTCTATCCCTTTACCATAGATTATGTCCATGTGGGTGATGGCTCAAAGCCTGCTCTTCTCTTACTCTCCTTTGTTAACCTATCTTTCAGACAATGGTTCTCAGAGACTGCTCACTTTCCTCAGTTCAGATCAGTGAGGTCATATACTGTTCATCCTTCAGTGCCTGGCTTGCTTGACTCAACATAAGGTCTTCAAGATTCATCCACGTTATTCCATGTGTTAGCACTTTGTTCCTTCTTACAGCTGAGTAATACTCCATTGTATGTATGTACCACATTTTGCTTATCCATTCATCTGTTGATGGGCACCGGGGCCGATTCCAACTTTTGGCAATGGTGAACAATGCCGCTATGAACATTGGTGTGCATATATCTGTTTGTATTATTGTTTTCAGTTCTTCTGGGTATATACCCAGTAGTGGAATTGCTGGATCATACGGAAGATCTATTGCTAGTTTTCTGAGGAACCGCCAAACTGTCCTCTACAGTGGCTGGACCATACCGCAGTCCCACCAGCAGTGGATGAGGGTTCCTATTCCTCCATATCCTCTCCAGCATTTAGTGTCTCCTGATTTTTTAATAGCTGCCATTCTGATGGGTGTAAGATGGTATCTCACTGTAGTTTTGATTTGCATTTCCCTGATAGCAAGTGATGTTGAGCATTTTTTCATGTACTTTTTACCCATTTGTATTTCTTCCTTGGAGAAGTGTCTTTTCAGGTCACTTGCCCATTTTTTAAATGGGTTGTTTGTCCTTTTATTTTCGAGGTGAAAATTTCTTTATATATGCAGGATATTAGGCTCCTATCAGATATATGGTTGCCTAATATATTTTCCCATTGTGTAGGTTGCTTTTTTATTTTCTTAATAACATCCTTAGAGGTGCAGAAGTTTTTAATTTTGAGGAGATCCCATTTATCAATTTTTTCTCTTGCTGCTTGTGCTTTGGCTGTGAAGTTCATGAAACCATTTCCTATTACAAGGTCCTGTAGATGCTTCCCTACATAATCTTCCAAGGTTTTTATGGTTTTGGCTCTTATATTCAGATCTTTGATCCATCTTGAGTTGATTTTTGTATAAGGTGTGAGATGGTATTCTTCTCTCATTCTTTTGGATATGGATATCCAGTTCTCCAAGCACCACTTGTTAAAGAGGCCACTCTCTCCCAACTGAGTGGGTTTCGTGGCCTTGTCAAATATCAGATGACTGTATATGCGAGGATCTATATCAGAACTCTCAATCCAGTTCCATTGGTCAGTAGGTCTATCCTTGTGCCAATACCACGCAGTTTTGATCACTGTAGCTTTGTAGTATGTTTTAAAGCCAGGTAATGTGATACCTCCAACTTCATTTTTCTTTTTCAATATATCTTTGGCAATTTGGGGCCTCTTGCCTCTCCAAATATATTTTGGGGTTAGTTTTTCCAGTTCCATAAAAAATATAGTGTTGACTTTTATTGGGATTGCATTAAATCTGTAGATTAGTTTGGGTAGGATAGACATCTTGATGATGTTTAATCTTCCCATCCATGAACAGGGAATATTTTTCCATTTATTTAAGTCTTCTTTGATTTCCTTTAACAGTGTTGTGTAGTTTTGTGTATATAAGTCCTTTACATCTTTAGTTAAATTTATTCCTAGGTATTTGATTCTTTTGTTTACTATTGTAAATGGTATTTTTTTCCTGATTTCCTCCTCAGTTTGCTGGTTATTGGTGTACAGAAATACTACTGATTTTTGAGCATTGATCTTATAGCCTGCAACATTACTGAACTCCTTTACAAGTTCTAGAAGCCTTGTTGTCGATTTCTCAGGGCTTTCTATGTATAGGATCATGTCATCTGCAAATAATGAAATTTTTACTTCTTCTTTTCCAATCTGGATGCCTTTTATGTCCTTTTCTTGTCTCAGTGCTCGTGCAAGTACTTCTAAGACAATGTTAAATAGGAGCGGTGATAGTGGGCATCCTTGTCTTGTTCCCGATCTCAGAGGGAAGGCTTTTAGGATTTCACCGTTGAAAATGATGTTAGCTTTGGGTTTTTCATATATACCCTTTATCATTTTCAGAAAGTTTCCATCTATTCCTATCTTTTGTAGTGTTTTTATGAGGAAAGAGTGCTGTATTTTGTCGAATGCTTTTTCTGCATCTATAGAGATGATCATGTGATTTTTTTTCTTTCAGTTTGTTTATCTGGTGTATTACATTGATTGATTTTCTTATATTGAACCATCCTTGCATACCTGGGATGAAACCCACTTGGTCATGGTGTATAATCTTTTTGATATGTTGTTGAATGCAATTAGCAAGTATTTTGTTGAGGATTTTAGCATCTAGGTTCATTAGAGAAATTGGTCTGTAATTTTCCTTTCTTGTGGTATCTTTATTTGGTTTTGGTATTAGGGTAATGTTGGCATCATAGAATGAGTTAGGTAATATTCCTTCTACTTCTATTTTTTGGAAGAGCTTAAGTAGAATTGGTGTTAGCTCTTTCCGGAATGTTTGGTAGAATTCAGCTGTGAAGCCATCTGGTCATGGACTCTTCTTAGTTGGGAGGTTTTTAATGACTGAGTCTTTCTCTTTACTTGTAATTGGGCTGTTGAGTTCATCTATTTCTTCTTTCATCAATGTCGGCTGTTTGTGGGTTTCTAGAAATTTGTCCATTTCCTCTAAATTGTCATTCTTGTTGGCATATAATTTTTCAAAGTATCCTCTTATGATACTTTTTATTTCTGTGGGTTCAGTAGTGATATCACCTTGCTCATTCCTTATTTTATGTATTTGCATCTGTTCTCTCTTTCTTTGTTAGTCTGGCTAAGGGTTTGTCAATTTTGTTGATATTCTCGAAGAACCAGCTTTTGGTTTTGTTTATTGTTTCCAGTGCTTTCTTATTCTCTATTTCATTTAGTTCTGCTCTAATCTTGGTTATTTCCTGTTTTCTACTTCCTTTAGGTTTAGTTTGTTGTTGTTTTTCCAATTCCTCCAAGTGTGCAGTTAGGTCTTCAATTTTAGCTCTTTCTTCTTTTTTAATATATGAATTTATGGCTATGAACTTCCCTCTCAGGACTGCTTTC
>JAKSZT010015480.1:116372-136676 GCA_026826555.1 Tolypeutes matacus | reverse complement strand
GAAGGGAGACAAGCAGACACAGAAAAACACACAGCAAATGGGCACAGAGAGCACAAGCAGCAGGGGGGTGATAAATAAATAAAAAATGAATCTTAAAAAAAAGGAGGCATAGGGAACTGATCCTGGCACCTCCCAAGTGTTTGGAAGGAAGGCACCCAACTGCTTGAGTCACATTTGCTTCCCCTGTAATAAGTTTTAAGATCAGGAAGTGTGAGTTCTCCAACTTCATTCTTCTTTATAAAGATGGCTTTAGCTATTCAGGGTCATCTACCTCTTCATATAAATTGGATAATTCGATTTTCCATTTCTGCAAACAAAGTTGTTCAAATTTTGCTTTTGACAGCATTGAATCTATAATTTGTTTTGGGTAGGGTTGAAATCTTAACAATACTTAGTCTTCCAAAACATGAACACAGAAGGTCCTTCCATTTCTTTAGGTTTAGTTTGATTTCTTTTATGAAAATTTTGTAGTTTTCTGTATAGAAGGCTTTTACATTCTTGGATAGATTTATTTCTAGATATGTGAATCTTTTAGTTGCTCTTCTGAATGGAATTTATTTCTTGGTAAGTAATTGATGCCTTAATCTCTGGTGGTGATTGAATTATGTCTGCTATATATATATATATGTTCAAATCCTGACAGTTCTGTGACTGTGATCCTATTTGGATATAGAATCTTTAAAGATTTTCTTAGCTAAAATGAGGCCAATCTGGATTAGGGTGGGCCTTTATACAATATGACTGATGTCTTTGTGAGGAAAGGAAACTGAACACTAACAGACAAAGACTTAATTCACAATACAATTTGGGTTGATATTAATCTTAATTAGCTGGCAAACAATATTAAAGAAATGTGTTCAATAAATTTTGAATCTTAAACATGTTCAGCTATTTTATATGGATAATTGAAGAGCAAATTTATTATATTTTTCTGGTTGTTTGCAGGTCTGGCATTGCTAACACCCCATGCAGGACATTCGGATTCTAATCTGGAAGATATATTGCCCTTGGTGTCTCCTCTCCAATTACCAAGGGAATCGGGTTCCTATGGTGATGTTAGGATTATCTGACTCCTCATTCTAGAGGGCAATGTTATAGGACGTGTTAAATTTGTTTAAGATGTGATTTCTCTTTCCAGACTAGATAAACAAGGCTGGATGGTTTGAGTCAGCCTCAAATAATAACTGGGTCAAAGAGAAAATTGCAAGAGAAATCAAGATATGTCTCAAGATGAATGAAAACAAGAACATAACACATTGAAACTTATGGGATTCAGCAAAGGCAGTGCTGAGAGGAAATTTTATAGGCCTAATTGCTTACATTTAAAAAAAAAAAAAGAGCTAAATCAAAAACCTAACTTCACACCTTGAGGAACTAGGAAAATGACATCAAACTAATCCTAAAGCAAACAGGAGAGAACTAAGGGTTAGAACAAAAATAAATTAAATTAAGAACAAAAAATATAATCAACAAAACCAAATTTGGCTCCTCGAGAAGGTCATCGAAATCAACAAACTCTTAGCTAGATTGACAAAAACAAAAACAGAAAAACAGAGAAAAGATACAAATAAATAAAATCAGAAATGAGTAGGGTAACATTATTACTGACCCCACAGAAACAAACAGGACCATAAGGGGGTGCAGTGAAAAATTTTATGCCAAAAAACTAGAGAAAAAAGTGAAATTGAAAACTTCCTTTAAACACGTGAATAACCTACATTGCCCATAGAGAAATACAAGACCTCAATAAACCAATACCATGGAAAGAGATTGATACAGTCATCATAACCTCCCATAAGTGAAATGCCCAGTATCAGATGGGTTCAATAGTGAATTTTATCAGTCACTCAAAGATGATCTCACACAAATCTTGTTCAAATTATTACAAAATTTTGAAGAGGAGTGATCACTACCAAATCCATGAAGGCAAAATCACCCTAACACCAAAGCCAATTAAAAATACTATGAAAAAAAATTATAGACCAATTTCTCTAATAAATATAGACACATACATCTATAACAAAATAATTGTCAATTATTATGGTTAGGCTAATGTGTCAAATCAGCCAGGTAATGGTGCCCAGTTGAGTGGTCAAGCAAACACTGGACTAATTGTAATATGAGGGCATTTTATGGACTTTAATCATCAGTGAGTTAATTGCATATATGGTTGATTACAGCGTCAACTGAAGAAATTATCATCAGCAATGAGTGATGGCTCATTCAATAAGTTGAAGGACTTAAAAGGAGAAGTGATTTCTGCATTTAGAGAGAAAATTTCCATCTTAACTTCAGAGAGACAGAATCTCCTGTGGAAGTCATTGAGAAACATCAGTGAAGACTCTGGCTTTCAGCCTGCCTTACGGACTTTGGAATTGTCCATTCCCATACTGACCTGAAACAAGTTTAACAAATCTCATTCCAATTACAAATATTTCCTGTCAGTTCAGTTTCCCTACAGAACCCTGACTAATACTGATGGAACCAGGAATTGTTCTTGAAAAACATAATCTTAAAAGTATTATTTCTGAATTGGTTCTGGGATTTTTGCAATTTACTCTCTACTCTTATTCAAGGGCACTAATGACTCTGTTTCCAATAATTACTGCCACTGACAGTCCATTTCATGAGTTTGCAGTAGAGATATGCAAAATATAACCACTGAATACAAATACTTCAAGCTTATGATAGACAAGGCTCTGGGTTAGAATATTTTTAACACCTTACCAGAGTTCTGTGGAGTTAAAAGTTGTAAGGATGTTGTCTGGCTCTTCCTAAATATGCTGGAAATAAAGAAAGTGATAGATGAAGGCTTTGAATTTACAACTTAAGTTCCACATGAATGATTTGAATGTTTCTATGTGTTCACCCAAAAAAAAAAAATCTTGTTTCACGCAGCCGCAGATTTGATACTTCTGACAACCAGATACAGAGTGTCACTGCGCAAATAGCAGAGTTCCAAGGGAAACTAAAATCTCAACCTTGCAGGGTGCTGCTGTAAATGTGACAGGATTGTTTGAAAAGAGTGGAATTCTGTGGATTGGGATGGAGACATATGGATTGATGATGATGGCAATGGAGACATTGAAACCTTAAATTCTGCTGATTTATTGCCAGATAAATATGTAATTGCTCTTAGGAGATAGCCACCCACCATCCTCCCCACCCTGAGGAGAGACTACCCTACTTCCACCATCCCTAGGGATTTAACAAACAGATTTCAATCTGTTCTCAGGAGTCTGTTATCCAACCCTCACTTGAAGAGTTTACTCCTGCCTCACCAGATAAAAATGCAAGAGAATGCCCTGAGGCAATTGGTTTTCAAGACATTTCTAATGCTTCTCCTTACCCACCTCCATCACCCTCTTTTCTTTCAGACCTATAACTAGACTAAAGCCATTATAAGCCCACAAAGGTGAAGTACAAAGTGTGACCATTAGGAATTATACTCCAGAAGAACTGCATGAGTTTTCCAATTTATATGGATAGAAATCAAGGGAATATGTGTGTACATGGATATTAAGTGTGTGGGCTAATGGTGGAGGAATATAAAGTTGGATCAGGCTAAATATATATGAGCCCACTAAGCAGAGATTCTGGATACAATGTTAGAGCTTCAGGGGTTAGAAAGGGCTCTAACATTTTGTGTGGCAGGCTGAAATATGGACCAAAAAATGGCCAACATTGCCTGAGGTTGAGATGCCAGAATTGCCTTGGTATATTATAGATGGGGGAAAAGCTTAAAGAGATTGGAGTGTTAGGATGGATTTACCATGTAAGACCTGCCCACCAAGCCCAGGAATGTCCAGAGGACACATATTACACCAGAACTGTGAGGAATAAATTTGTGAGACTAACTCCATATTCCCTGAAGTGCTCTGTGATTTCTCTTCTCTGTAGGTCAGATATTACCATGAGAACTGCTGCAACAGAACTAGGATCCTTAAACACTATGGGGATGATCAGATTCTGGGCTATCAGAAGCCAACTGGCAACACTTAAAGGCCAAAGAAAGGTGGGTGGGGCTACTGCTATGAAAAGCAGACTAAAATCAGCAATTAAAATAATCCTTGTTATATGGATCTATTTCATTGGATAACATATCTTCGGGTAACTCAAAGTAAAATAAATGGATTGTCTATTAAATTCCTACTTGATCTGCATAAGAAGAGTTCTAGGTGAGAAAAAAAAAAGCCTAATATGAATTATAGAAAAAGAGAGTCATGGCCATTTATCAATTCCCAAATTTGAGATAGCTTACAGACCCAGAGCCTTTGAATGAGGGGATAGCCAGGTCCCTTTGGGAAAGGACCATGTTACACAGCCAAAAATTTATATTCGTAAAATTCCTCCTACCTTTCTCCAAAAAGACCTATAGCCTTTAACCAGGGAAACTGCATTAGGGGAAAGAAAAATGATCAGACATTTCAGGGATTATTAGATACTGGCTTATAAATGACATTAATTCCAGGAGACACAAAATGCAATTGTGGTCCACCAAATCAGAGTAGGGTCTTATGGAGGTTAGGTGATTGATGGAGTTTTAGCTTAGATCCATCTCACAATGGGTCCAGTGAGTTTCTGGACCCATTCTGTAGTTATTTCCCCAGTTCCAGAATGCATAATTGGAAAAGACATACACAGCAACCGGAAGAAACCTACACTGGTTCCATGACATGTGGAGAGAGGGCTATTATGGGAGGAAAAGCCAAACTGTAGGCACTAGAACAGCTCCTACCTAGCAAAATAGTAAATTAAAAGATATGGACTATTGTTAGTAGTAATATTTTGATGATACTCTTTCATAATATGTAACAAATGTCTTACAACAATGTGAGGCATTGGTGGTGGGGTGATGTATTATGCATGTTTGTTATTATATGCATGTTATTATGCATGTTTGTTTTGTAAGTTCATAACTTTTACTGTACACTTATATTATATATATATATTCATTTATGAAGTATATATTTCAATAAAATGTAAAAAAGGGGAAATAAATGAAAAAAAAAAGAATAGCTGATTCCTCCAGGGATTGTGGAAATCAATGCCACCATCAAGGACTTGAAGGATGCAGGATTGGTGATACACACCAAAAATCGATACAACTCTCCTATTTGGCCTGTGCAGAAAACAGATGTTTCTTAGGGGATTATCATAAGCTTAAACCAGTGGTGACTCCAATTGCAGATGCTGCTCAATATGTGTTATCATTGCTTGAGCAAATCAACAGATCCTGTGGTACCTGGCATGCAACTGTTGATCTGGAAAATGCTTTTTCTCTATGGCTATTAGAAAGGTCCAGCAGCTCTGGAAATACTCAGGTCCTACAGTCATGGCAGATAGCTCTGGAATTTGGTGCCTTGCCAGTGGGCCCTACTTTGGAGTTTGTGCTCCCAAGTGTGACAGAGTTGGGCTCAGTTGTGACTTTTCTACACATGCCTCTTCTGTCCCTTCTGTTTGAACCTATAGTTGGTGCTGGGGGTGGTAAGTGTACACCCAAGAAACTTGAATCTTTGCACTGTCCATGTGCCAGCTGGGCTCTGAGCCTCAATAGAGTTGCATCACTTACTCTCCAGTTCATTGGGCTCACCCAGGATAACTAACAAGGAGGTAAGGATGGACAGCCACCATACCAAGGAACCAAGATAGTCTACAACTGTAAGCAAGAGAGTCCCATCCATCAGCAGTATGAGATTGAAGCTCTCTCTCAATTGATTGTGGAGTGGACATCACCATCCCAGAATCCTAAGATAGGGGTATGAAATATGGATGAGAGTGGACTTACTGGTATTCTACTATAGACTTACTATGATTCTAGAAATGGAAAAAATATCATTGATGTGGAGACATGGCCAATGGAGGTGCTGAAGGCAGGGAGTGGGTAAAAGAGGTGTAATATGGGAGCACTTTTGGGACTTGGAATTGTCCTGAATGGCATTGGTATGATAAATACAGGCCATTGTATATCCTGCCATAACCTACAGAATTGAGTGGGAGAGAGTGTAAACTACAATGTAAACTATAATCCATCCTTAGTGGCAATGCTCCAAAATGTGATCATCAATTGCAATGAATGTACCACACTAATGTGGAAAATGGGAGGTATGGGTAGTGAGGCACATGGGAATTCCTTATATTTTTCATGTAACATTTTGTGTAATCTAAGTATCTTTTACATATATATATATATATATATATATATATACATATATATGTTTAAAAAAAGAAAGGACCACCAGAAACAGTTTGCTTTAAGCTGGCAAGGACAGCAATATACCTTCAGTGTTCTGTCTCAGGGGTATATCAGTTCTCCAGCCCTTTGTCATAATATTGTCTGCAGGGTACTTGATCATCTCTACCTCCCACAAGGCATCACACAGGTCCATTTTATTGATAATATCATGCTGATTGGACTAGTGATCAAGAATTAGCAACTACTCTAAGCTTATTTGTAAGTCATTTACATGATAGATGATATATGTCTGTTATTGTTTTTATTTAGAGATTAATAATCATTTAAGGTAACGTGTATGGTTGCCAAGTTAACAAGGCATGGACTGTGATGGTTAAACTAATGTGTTAACCTGTCCAGGTAATGGTGTCCAGTTGTTTTGTCTAGCAAGAACTGGGTTAATTGTAATACTTTGGACTTCAATCATCAGTGATTTGATTGTATATATGGCTGATAATATCTACAATAAACTGAGAAGATTGCTGTCAGCAATATATGTCATCTCATCCAATCAGGTGAAGGCATTAAAAGAAGAAGTAATTTAACCATTCAGAGAAATAATTTGCATCTCTACTTCAGACAGCCAGCATCTCCTGGGGAACTCATTGGAATCCCTGACTTGCACCCTGCCCGATGGAATTTGGACTTGTGCATCCCCAAAGTCAGGTGAGACAAATTTATAAAATCTCATACTATTTAAAGATATCTATCGGTTCTATTTCCCTAGAGAACCCTAATGCACCTATCAAATCTAAACGTGCTTTTAAAAATTATATATCATCAAATGGGTTTTTTCCTAGCTATGCAAGGGAGGTTCAACATAAGAAAATAAATCAGTGTAATATACCATATTAATAAACTGAAGAAGAAAAGTCACATGATCATATAAATTGATGAAAAAAAGACATGTGACAAAATCTAGCATCCTTTCTTGATAATACACACTTCAAAAGATAGGAATAGAGAAAATTTTCTCAATATGATAAAGTGCATATATGAAAAAACCCACATCTAACATCGTATTCAATGGTGAAAGACTGAAAGCTTTTCATAAGACAGGGATGCCCACTCTCACTACTGTTATTCAATATTATTATTCAATAATGTTGAGTCAGAGAAGCCAGAACAATTAGGCAAGACGAAGAAATAAAAGGCACACACATAGAAAGGAAGAAGTAAAACTTTTGCTATTCACTGATGATATGATCCCAAACCTAGAAAATTCCAAAAATGCACAGTAAAACGATTGCAGCTAATACAGGAGCTCATTAAATTAGCAGGATACAAGAGAAATACCGAAAAATTGGTAGCATTTCTATACACTACTAATGTGCCATGTGAGGAAAAGTCAAGAAAAATATTCCATTTACAATAGTGGTTTAAAGAATAAAATTTTTTTATTATAACTAAGAATATAGTGGACCTGTAACCATAACATGGACCTGTAACCATAAAATGCTATAACATTGCTAAAAGAAAACTAAGATGACCATAATATATTAAAAGATGTTCTGAGTTCATGGATTGGAAGACTAAATATTATTAGAATGTCAATTCTATCCAAATTGATTTACAGATTCAATGCAATCCCAAGAAAATTTCCAATCAACTTTTTTTGCAGAAATGGAAAAGTCAATTATCAAGTTTATTTGGAAAGGGAAGATTCCTGCATAGCCAAAAATATCTTTAAAAATACCATAAAGATGGAGGACACTCACTTCCTGACTTTAAAGCCCATTACTTAGCTACAGTCACATAAAGATAGACAGATTGACCAATGGAATTGGATTTAGAGTTCAAAAATAGACCATCACATCTATGTTTAATTGACTTTTTAAAAGATTTATTTATTTACTTTATAATTTATCCATCCTCACTCAGATGGTTTTCTCATCTGTCTGCTCATTGCTTGCCTTTTCCAGAAGGCACAGTGAACTGAACCCAGAACCTATTAATTATAATTTATCTCCCCTCATTCAAATGGCTCTCTCATCTGTCTGCTCATTACTTGCCTTTTCCAGAAGGCAAAGTGAACTGAACCCAGAACCTCCCACATGGGTAGGCTAGTGAGCAATGGCCCAAGGCACATCCACTCCCTGTGGGTTGTGACATCTGTTGGCTTGTGGCATCTGCTCATTTAGGCATCTGCTCATCACAGCAGTTGCAGTGTCTAGCCCATTGTGGCAAGTGTGGCATCTAGCTCATAGCAGAGCATGTGGCATCTAGCTCATTGGGACATCTAGCTATCTGAGGCATCTAGTTCATTGTGGTGGGTGCAGGTCTTCTTTAGGAGGCACTGGGACCTGAACCTGGGAACTCCTATGTGGTAGGGGGGCACACAACTGCTTGAGCCACATTCACATCCCTCAATCGATTTCTGACAAGGCTGCCAAACCCACCAGCTGGGTCAGAACAGTCTACTCAACAAATGGTGCTGGGAGAATTGAATATCTATAGGCAAAAGAAAGAAAGAGGACCCTTATCTTACACCTTACACAAGAAGTAACTCAAAATGGCTAAAATACCTAAATATAAAATCTAGATCAATAAAATTCCTAGAAGAATAGGTAGGAGAGCATCTTCAAGGTCTGGTGATTGGTGGTGTTTTCTTAAATATAACACCCAATTTATGAACAACAAAGGTAAAATCTATATAAATGGGGCCACCTGAAATTAGAAATTTTGCCTTTCAAATAACTTTATCAAGAACGTGAAAATGCAGTCTACTCAATTGCAGAAAATATTTGCAAACAACATATCCAATAAGAGTTTCATTTTTTGTTATATAAACATATTTAAAAAAAAACAAGCCTCGATGATAAAAAGAAAAGCTACCAAATTAAAAAAAAAAAAAAATGGGTGAAAGACCTGAATAGATATATTTCCAAAGAGGAAATAAAAATAGCAACAATAACAACAACAACAAAAAAAAAAAAAACACATGAAAAGATGTTCACAATACCTAGATATTAGGGAAATGCAGATCAAATCTTTAATGAGAGGGTAGAGGGTGCAGCTCAGTGGTTGAGTGCTTTTTATCCCTGTAAAAGGGTCCCATGTTCAATCCCCAGTACTTTCCTTAAAAAAAAAAAAAAAAACTTCAAAGAAATATCATTTCATACTCTATTGAATGGCTATTATTAAAAAAAAAAAGAAAGAAAGAAAACTACTTGTGCTGGAGGGGAAATAGAGAAATAAAAACACTCTTCCATTGTTGGTGTCAATGTAAAAAGGTACAGCCTCTCTGGAGGACAGTTTTGTGGATCCTCAGGAAGCTAAACAGAAAACCTCTATATGATTAGGCAAATCTACTACGAGGAAGATATTTCAAGGAACTGAAAGCAATGACACAAACAGACATTTTTGCACAGTGTACTTCACAGAAGCATTATGCACAATTGCTAAAGGATGTGTTTCTGGAGGAGCAGATGTAACTTAGTGGTTGAGAACCTACTTCCCATATATGAGGTCCTAGGGTCAATCCACAGTATCTTCTAGGAAAAAAAAAAGATATGTTTCTGGCTCCTTCCCCAAACACACATATGGACATTATATTTATATATACTGTTGAGTCAGAGAAGCCAGAACATAAAGTGTCCATTCAATGAAATCCTAAAATAGCCTGAACTAAAACCTGTTTACAAAATTTATTTATGCACAAAAGCATGAAGATCATGATGGCTGTGACTTTTTTAAGTGGGAGTGAATTACATGAGGGCTTGTACTTCTCCAAACTGGTTAAAGATTTGTTTGAGATCTGATAATTTTATTGTCAAAAATTATATCTCCATATTAAATAAATGTCAACAATGAGACTTCACTATTTCTTGAGTAATTATTAGTTCGTTCTTTCAACAAATTTATACTGTGAAGTATAGTATAGAAATATCTTATTAAGAATTGGTGTTTCAAAGAGGGCTAATGCTGCAGTTTGAGATTATTTATGAATCCCAAAAAAAGAAAGATTATATTTGTAAACTATTCTATTCCTCTGGTATGATACCATTGGATTGTATTAAATTCAAAGTTTTAAGTTTACTTGATAAAATCAATTTAGGACTTTTGATTCAAACATGTCAGTACGGTGTGACTCAGGTTGAGTCCCTGCCCCATTGGTGGGCTGAAATAAACAGTTACTCACACAAGAAGACACAAGAAGAGAGAGAGAGCTCTGTCATGTTTGATCCTGAGGTCCCAGGGAGAGATAAGCCATTCATCTGATAGTTTGCTGCTGAAGAGAACAGAGCAGCTGAGAAGCTGAGAAGGTCCAAAAAGAAATGATCCATATGCCAGAGACTGATGTAGGAAGCCCTGAGAGACCAGGCAGAGATCACATGCCATCTTGCTTCAACACATGACAGTTGACTTTGGTACCTTAAGTTGGACTTTCTATGACCTTAGGACTATAAGGTTTTACCCCAAATAAATCACCTTTAAAATGCCAACAGATTTCTGGTACTTTGTAACAGTACCCTTTTGGCAGACTAATATAGTTAACAGTACAAAATTTGACTTGGTTATGACATCTTAGCAACTGAAAGAGAAGTATGAAGATGGGTCCACATTTCAAAGTAAAATAGGAAAAAAAATGTACATGTACCTGCAAATATGTATTTATAAATAAAGACAATTTTAACTTGACCCAAGAAAATCATATACTGCAATTTTAAGTAATATTTATGCTTGAAGTAAATCAAACTAAACTTAGCTATGATTTAAGGTAACATAATGACCCTTTACACTTAGTCAAAGCTCCTTTCACATCACTGTTCCTCATACTATAGATAAGGGGGTTCAGTGCAGGTGTGAAAATAGTATAAAAAGTTGACACAATCTTGTCATGATTAGCTGACTTGTATGATTTGGGTCTCATATAAATAAAAGTGGTAGCTCCATAAAAGAGTCCCACCACAGCCAAATGAGATGAGCAAGTAGTAAAAGCCTTCTTGCGGGCTTCTGTGGATCGCATGTGGAAAACAGCAAGTAGGATGAGACTATAGGAAGTCAGAATCAGGGAGATTGGGATCAGAAGCATTAACACACAACAGATATACATGGCATACTCAAAGACAAATGTGTCAGCACAAGCTAAGCGCAATAATGTGGGGGCCTCACAGAAAAAATGATTAATTTCATGTGACTTGCAAAATGGGAAGCTCAGGGTAACAACAGCCTGCATGATCCCATCAGCTGCTCCTAGAAACCAAGACCCTAATATCATTCTCATGCATAATTGCCAGCTCATAAGGACAGGATATCGCAGAGGGTGACATACAGCCACATAGCGGTCATAAGACATGGCTGCCAGGAGGAAGCATTCTCCACCCGCCAGTGTGAGGAAGAGGAAGATCTGTAATCCACAGCCAGTAGGGGAGATGGAATTCTTGCCAGTCAAGTAGCCAGCAGCCATTTTGGGCACTATGGTGAAAACCAGCATCATGTCCATAAGAGAGAGTTGGCTTAGTAGAAAGTACATGGGTGTGTGAAGCCGGTGGTCCTGATGAATCAGGAGGATCATGAGGGCATTGACCAGCAAGGAGATGAAGACAATTGTCAACATCATCACGAAGAGGAAGAGGTGGGCTCCTGTATGGTTAAAGAGTCCAAGAAGAATGAAATCTGAGGTATGGCTTCCATTTTCCATGATTTCCAATAAGAGAGACACTGCAAATGGAAAAATAATTAAGAGAGGTCATGAAGGATCTATAAGAAAAGACTAAAGGAAAATTATGGTTTAGAAGAGGAGTTATTGTTTATACATACATAATTTTGATTTGGGGTGATGAAATCCACTTGATAGTAGATGGTGCTGGAAGGGATACAATATAGTGAATGTAAAGTCACTGATATGTACATATGAACATGGTTAAAGTAGGGTATTATCTATTGTATACATGGTATCACAGTAAAATTAATAAATAGAAAGAAAAGAGAATTTTTATACTTCAAAAGCCAAAGTAATACTTTTAAATTATATATTTTATCATATTACTCTTCTGTTCAAAAGCTTCTATCAGATTCTTATTCATTTGAAGCAAAATTCAAAGACCTAATCATGACCTACAAGGCCCTGTATAATCTGGCTGGTGATGCCCTGACTCATCATTACTGCTGTCCCTCAGTGCACTTCATCTACTCCTGTCATCCTGAACTTCCTCTAGCTTTCCTCATTAGTTCCTCAGGACCTTTGTGTGTGCTGTTTCCTAGGATGAATTTTGTCTTCTTTTAGGTATTTTCATGGTTTATTTCTTCCCATTCTTTAGGTCTCTGCTTAAATATCACCTTCCCACAAGGGATTTTCCTGATAACTTACATAAAATAGCACTCCTGTATCTATTCCTTTTTTTCCCCAGAGCACATTACACTGTGTGATAGATTTATTTGTTCATTTTTGGTTTGTCTACTCCTTTAAAATATAAGCTTTGAAAGCAGAGACTTGTCTTTATTATCTTATGTTATATTCTCATGTACATATAGGAGTCCTTGGCATCTAGTAAGAGCCCAATAAATATTTGCTGAATCAGTGAATGAATAAAACATGTTTATTGCATTACACTAAAAAAATGTTCCATTTGAATTAGATATCTTATTAAAATTACTTAAGTTAATATTAAGATACCTATATCAAATTCTTCAGCTATACATATTTTAACTAGGGCAAAATATTAATTTCAAGAAAGAGTGACATAGGGATCAGATGTAGCTCAAGCAGATAAGCACCTATTTCCCATGTATGAGGTGCCAGTTTCATTTATTAGTACCTCCTAAAAACAAACAAATGAAAAAAAAATCTGGGAGAGCTGGTATGGCTCAATTTTTGAGTGCTGGCTTTCCATATATGAGGTCCCAGTTTCAATCCCTGGCCCCAGTACCTCAAAAAGAATAAAAAAGAAAGAAAGAGTGGCATCATCAGGATAACAGTAGTATAAGATGTGCTTGTCAAAGCTCCTGCTTGAAAGCAAAAAAACAAAACAAAACAAAAAAATGGCCAAAATCGATTTTCTCAAAACTCCATATGATCAATACTAAAGATCAACTAATGAAAGCTGATTCAGAAAAAACTAAAATAAAAATGATAGCATAACTATGGGAGAAAATTTTAATTTGCAATTCCAGTCCCCTTCCCTTTGTTTGGATCTTTCCAGTAGATTAAGTAAACTATTGTTGGTCCCCCAGAGCTCATCAATGGTGTTTTCTAGGGTACCTTCTCATAATCAGTGCACTACCTGATGGATGATTGACCCATGACAGCTTTCTGGGTGGTCATTGTGCATTTCAATGTAGGGCTTAATTACTGGTGCACCTAAATGAAAATATTGGGTATCTTTATACATGAACACCTACTCGCTCTGGGGAAGCCAAATTCAGACCACAGCTATGGGAAACCTAACTCGGAAGTTACTGGGGTCAGTAAAGAAGTGAAAAAAGAGGTGCTTACCTATGTAACCAAAGACGGGACCCAGTGATGAAAGCAGGAGAAAAAGGCACAAGAAAGTAAAGTAATGGAGCAGAGCTGACCACTGATGCCAGGTAGAAAAAATATATAGTAAAAACAACCAACCTGGCCCAGGTATCCCAGAGGAGAAGCTAGGAAGAAGCTTACTGAAGAGAAACAGTCAAAAATACACAGGAATTCTTAAAGTATACCACACATACTCAGAGAAAGAGGAAGTTTCCAAGACAACAGAAAAACATTGAATTGTTGACCATAGTTTGTCTATATGTCCAAAATAAGCAGAGTGGTGCATTAAAGATGAACCTCACCAGCCAACAAATCAACAATAGAACATTAGGAAAGAGCTAACACATCAAAATAATCAAATACCCAGACTTCAAAATAAGATCACAAGACCTGAAAAGAAATAGGAAGTGGTGTCCAAATCAATGAAAAAAATAAATAAAACAGCAGAGAAAGCAAGCATTGTTACATTTAATCAAAGACAATAAATAATCTCTCTTAGCAAATGCATTAAGCTAAAGGAAAGCATTGGCATAAAACTAAATGAAATCAAGAAGATGATGAATGATTAAAATGAGGAATTAGAAAATAAAATGGAAACAACTTTTGGGGATGAAAAACACAATAACAGTGATAAGAAATATACTGGAAATGCTCAACAGCAGATTTGAACAGATAGAAGGAAAAATCAGCCAACTAGAAGACAGGACAATTGAAATCCTTCAGTCTAAGAACATGTAGGAAAAAGAATAAATAGGGAGCAAGCTTCAGGAATCTGTCCAACAAAATCTAGTATACCAATATATATACATTATGGAAGTCTATGAAAAAAAAGAAAGAGAAAAGAGGAGAAAAATTATTTGAAGAAATACTGGACTCAAACTTATAAATATGACAAGAGGCATGAAAATACATATGCAAGAAAACCAATGATCTCCAAACAAAATAAATTAAAAATAGATCTACTGCAAGAAATACCCTAATCAATAGGTCAAACGCCAAATATAAAGAGAGAGTTCAGAAAAAAGCAAGAGAGAAGTACAAGTGTTGCAGCCAGCAGAAAGTAACCCAAATGGCACTCTTGGGAGTATGGATGAACAAAGTTTTATTATGCACAGGCCCAGAGGAGAGTCAAATCTCCAAAAATCTGAGCCCTGTTTTCCAATTTTCATAAGTTTATATAGGTACATTAAGCAGGCAAATTCCTGAGCAAGCAGGCAGGCAGGGTTACAAAGGCAAAGAAGCAAGGTTAGCTTATCTTTCTGAAAGCAGAAGGCCATTAGGGAGGAAAAGAGTCATTATCAGTTGTAAATTTCAATTCAAAGGGGCAGCCTGGGGTGCTTATCTTCCTGCAGGACCATGGAGAAAAGGGGAGGAAGACCAGGGGAGAAAGGGACCAAGGGGAGTTTATTTTCCTAAAGCTGTGGGTTTATGCTGGGGGGGTGGTGGTTAGGGTCCTGGCACTTCCTTTATCATTCCCCCCTCTTGATGCCCTTATAATTCTTTATGGGGCATCGTTTGTTATCATGGGGATTTTTCTATAGCCCCCAAAGGCCGATATTTAACACAAGGCATTTACTTGGTGTTTTAAGGCGTTTAAGTGGGAAGTGATATATTGTGTTTGGTACCATAGAATGCATGGCCCGAAAGTTAAGAGATAAAAGACTGAGGCTATTACTGGCATAAATGGCAAAATTCAGGAAAGGAGGTACTGGAAGTAGATTCCATTGGCAGATGCCTGGTATACACAGTTTAAATGGTCTTCAGCTCGTTCTTTCAGTAGGGCTACTTTGTCCCTAACTATTCCTGAGGAGTTTGCATAGAAACAGCATTCATCCCCCAGGGCCTGACAGATCCCCCCTGAACTTGCGGTGAGCAAGTTTAATCCTCGCCTGTTTTCCTCTGAAGGCCTCAATAATTGGGGATGGTCCCCCAAATGGAATTTCAAAGGGTGAATATCCTGTGGGTCCTGGGGTGCACCTAACTCAGAGAAGGGTCACGGGAAGTAAGTCTACCTAGGGGAGACCAGTTTCCTGGCAGAATTTGGCTAAGGTGGCTTTGAGGGTTCGAAATGCATTCAAATTTTCCTGAGCTCTGGGGCTTGTAAGTGGTATGGAGTTTCCATTTGATTACTAACATTTTTGCTAGCTCTTGGACTATGGCAGCCACGAAGGCCGGGGCATTGTCACTTCCAATTGACACTGGCAGCCCGTGTCATGGAATGATTTCTCTAAGTAAAGCCACTTAGAGATACTTCTCTTGTCTTTTTGGTGCGAGTGGGGAAAGCTTCGACCCAACCTGAAAAAGTGAAAACAGATATTTGTACCCCCGACTTTGTTTCACTTCTGTGAAGTCTACTGTGTTATCTTCAAAGGAAGCCATTCCCATGTGCTGGACACCTGCCAGAGTACGGGGGACCTGCAAGGGGTTGTTTTTGGCACAAACTTGGCACTGGCCGCTCTTGGTGGCACAGAGAGAAGTTATCCGGGCTATGTAGTAGTATCTCCCAAGCACGACTTCTAGTACAATTTTCCCTAGGTAGGTGAGTTGGTGGTATCGCTGGATAAAGGCATGAGCAGCTCCTTCTGGTACAAAAATCTGGTCATGTGGGAGCAACCAAGTTCCTTCGGGGGTTCAGCTTCCCCCTTCTCTTTTAGCCCACGCCTGTTCTCCCCAGGTTCACCAGTCTCTTGTCCTAAGAGGGACAGATGTGGTGTTAATTCCGGGACTTGTATTCTGTGGGTTCCTTCAGCCGCTTGCTGAGCTGCTTTGTCAGCCAGCCTGTTTCCTTGAGCGACCATATCCATTCCTTTCTGATGTGCCTTGCAGTAGATGATGGCAACTTTGTCTGGTTTCCAGATTGCTTCTAACAGTTGGAGGATTTCTTCTTTGTTTTTTATTTCCTTTCCCCCTGTGGTTAGGAGACCTCTTTCTTTATAAATTGCCCTGTGGATATGAACAGTAGCAAATGCGTACTTAGAGTCAGTGCAAATGTTTACTGCTTGCCCGGCAGCTAGGTTCAGGGCTCGGACCAGCTCCCAGAGTTCTGCTCGTTGCTCAGACCATCCCCGTGGTAGAGATGCTGCTTCTACCACCTGTTCTGTAATGGTGACTGCATACCTAGCAAGCTTTTCCCTGTTTTTAACAAGACTGTTCCCATCTGTAAATAGTGTCTGATCTGGGGAAGGGAGCAGTTTGTCTTAGAGGTTGGGGCGACTGGCGTAAACTTCCTCAGTCACTTCAAGACAGTCATGTTCAGGAGCCCCTTCCTCATCTGGCAAAAGGGTGGCAGAGTTTAGACTGCGCACCATTTCTATTGTCACTCTGGGGTTTTCACAGAGTAAACCTTGGTAATGTGGGAGCCGAGGATTCGATATCCACCGGTGCCCGTGTGAGTTCATTAGGGCAGTGACTGCGTGTGGCACCATAATGTTAATTGCCTGTCCGAGAGTCAATTTGTCAGTTTCTTTGACAATGGTCACGGTTGCTGCCAAGGCTTTTAGGCAGGGCAGCCACCCTGCAGCCACGGAGTCCAGCTGCTTGGAGAGATAAGCAATAGGTCTTTGCCAGGGGCCAACTGTTTGTGTGAGGACCCCCAATGCTACTTTGCTCTTTTCATGCACGAACAGGTTAAAGTTTCAAGTTATATCTGGGAGCCTCAAGGCAGGGGCTCGGCTGAGTTTTCTTTTGATGTTTTGAAAGGCCCCCTGTTGAACTTCTCCCAAGGCAAGGGGCTCTTTTCCCGGACCTGCCAAAACTTCGTAAAGGGGCTTGGCCATGGGTGCAAACCTGGGAATCCACATGCGACAGAACCCTGCAGCTCCAAGGAACTCGCAAAGTTTTTATTTTGTGGTGGGGGTACGGATGGTGCAGATCACTTTCTTTCATTTGGGTCTGAGAATTCCATGCCCTTGTGTGATGCTGAACCCTGGGTACTTGGCCTGCCGTTTACAGATCTGGACCTTTCTCCAAGACACTTTGTACCCAGTCTGTGTTAGAAGTTGTAGGAGAGGCTGGGTCCCTCTCCAGCAGTCCTCATTCATTTCACTGACAAGTAGGAGGTCATCAACATATTGTAAGAGAGCACACCTGCAGTCTTCCCAGGGGTAGGTGGCCAAATCTGCTGCCAAGGCTTCCCTGAAAATGGTAGGGAAGTTTTTGAAGCCCTGCGGGAGCAGAGTCCAGGTTAGCTGAGTTTTCTCCTGGGTTTTGGGATCTTCCCATTCAAAGGCAAACAGAGGCTGGCTGGGGGCCCAGCTGCAGGCAGAATATGGCATCTTTCACGTCCAGGCAAGTGAGCCAGGTGGCTTCAGGTGGCAGCTGTCCTAACAAAGTATACGGGTTGGGAACAACCTGATGTAAGGTGAGAGTGGTGTTATTAATGGCTCATAAATCTTGCACTGGTCGATATCTGGTACCATCTGGCTTTTTTACTGGCAATAATGGGGTGTACCAAGGTGACTGGCATTCGATTAGGATGCCCTCCCTCTTCAGGTGATCTCTATGTTCAGCTATGCCCAATTGTGCTTTGTGGGGGATTGGATACTGTCTCTGACGGTCTGGGATCGCTCCAGGCTTCAGGTCGATGATGGGTGCATGGTTCCATGACATTCCAGGTGGGTTTTTTCCAGCCCAAACCTGGAGGAAAAGTTCCAGTCATTTTTCCGGATTCTGACCTGAACTTTCTTCTGCATGAAGTCTCCATTCTTCGCTTCGGGGCATGGTGATGAGGAGAGTGAGGCCGGTCCCAAGGTTTAAGCTTGCTGGCCCCTCAGGTTTGAAGGTAATATTGGCTCCCAGTTTGGTTA
This sequence comes from Tolypeutes matacus, assembly GCA_026826555.1. Taxonomy (NCBI): domain Eukaryota; kingdom Metazoa; phylum Chordata; class Mammalia; order Cingulata; family Chlamyphoridae; genus Tolypeutes; species Tolypeutes matacus. The sequence continues at coordinate 118,174 of JAKSZT010015480.1, read as the reverse complement.
AGAGGTCCCTACCAAGCAGGAGAACTAGACATTCAGGCAGGTACAGAAATTCATGAGTCGAGAGTGGCAAGATGGCATTGGTGTAGGAGGGCGCACACTGCAAGCTCCCAGAGCGAGGCGGATTGTGGACGGGGTCCTGCCCAGGGGTCTGTGCTGTGCACACCTGGAGTGAGAAGCTTGGGACATCTATCTGCGCGGATCGGCGGCGTGGACCCAACGGTGGAGATTCGTGAGTTTTGAGGCTGCTGGTGGAGGTTGGCACAGGCGGCTGGGCCCCGCAGTTAGGGAAAAAAAAATAAAACGGCCATTTGGAGCCGCGGGCGGGGCGAAAAAGTTTTATTTTCTGGGGAGCTGGCTGCCTGGCGCCCCTTGGACCTTGTGTGAACAGAGCAAACGAGCTAGTCAGCACCCGGTGAACCGGAGGGGGGATTTTGGTCGGGGAACGGAGCTGATTTCCCTAGCCACCCAGGGATAAGACCCGGGCCGCTGCGGAGCCAGGAGGAAGGGACACTTCCCAAAGAAGGGAGGGTTCAGTTGGAAGACAGGGAAGGGTATTTTATATTTTTAGACATTGATCTGGCTGCCTGCACCGCCCCGTGGCTTTGGGGAGCAGATAAGCCGAACTGAAGCAGCACCAGGCTGAGAGCAGACGCGAATCTGCACTCAAACTGATTTACTGAGCAGCGCGGTGATGCTGGAGCTCGGCGCCAGAAAGGGCGGAATCCTCCATCTTTAGCACTCCTCACTGACTAACATCAGAGTTTCAGCTAACCTGGGGAGTCCGGAAAGTGGGACGTGCTTGATTAATTTCCACGAGCCCAGCTAGGGTCCCTTCCGTAAGGGGGTTGGTCTAGAAGAGGAATTATTTTGGGTCCTGCTTTTGGCTAAAAAAAAAAAAAAAGTGAGGTCACCTCAACAAATGAAAAATAAATTCTTTTTAATTTAGTTTAATAGCTAAAAGCTGCTTCAGGACCTGCATGTAGAACCCTGTGGGGAAATTCATTGATAAACACAAGTAGGCAGGAAGGATCCACGTGGACCGTAGGGGAATCCTTGACCCCCCTTAGCTCTGTTTGACTGCTTGCCTGGGTGGATCTTTGGTTTCTCTCTGTTACTTTCTGGTCTATTGCTATTATTCCCATTTTCCTCCCCCCTTCCTTTTTTCTTCTATTTTTTTTTTAAATAGGTACTGCCAGCTGGTCGCTTCTTTGCTGGGCTTCTTATTCAGTAATTTCCCACTCACTGTATATATTTATTCTGTATTATAAACTATCGCTTATCCTTCCTGCATGTTTCTGCCTTCTGTTTTCTGTTGTGGCTCTTAGAGACAACATTTTTTCATAGGCCCACGACTTAAGGGTGTCAATGTCTATCCCATCTATTTTGTTTTCTTCTTCTTCATTTTTCTTTTTTTTTTATTAGTATTAACTTTTTCCTTTCAGACCTTTCTCTACTATTTCTCTCCCTCCTCATAATTCTAGCCTTCTAAATCACTATATATATATATATTCCTCCATTTGTTTTCCCAGTCCATTGTAGGAACTCCAAGTTTTTTCCTAGTACTCTACACTGCCTACACAAGTTAAATATTAATCTCATTAAGTCTCATTTTGCCCCTCTTCTAACTTTTATCAATATTTCTATTATCCTTCTGCCTTCCTTACATCTTTTGATTCCTCTGGCCCTAACCTTTTGCCTTCAAAGGAACATAGAAAGAAGCAAGGAAATAAAATAAGAAGAAAAACTGCCAAAGACAAAACTTAACTCACACGCAGAACCAACAGCTAAATAAAATTCTAGAG
>JAKSZT010015480.1:79655-111372 GCA_026826555.1 Tolypeutes matacus | reverse complement strand
TGCCAACTGGCAACACAACTGGAAAAAGACCTTGAATAAAAGGGGGAAATGGTAAAGACAAATGAGTTCAAGTGGCTAAGAGACTTCAAAGAGAGTCGCGAGGTCATCCCAGAGGTAACTCTTACGCACACCTCAGTAGGAGTTCATAGAACATCTAAGTGCCTATCACAGCACTCAGTGCAGTTCCTGAGAGCTCCGGAGACACCCTGGTCCTATATAAGGGGGGATAGCCCCAGAGACTGATGCCTTATCAGTGGGTTCTATTTTGGAATCTGTGCTCCTGAGAGTGACAGAATAGACTCAAATAATTCCTCCCTGCACATGGTTCTCCAGTCCCTTCTATTCAAACGTACATGTGATGCTGGAGTTTTTTAGGTATACTTCCAGAGACTGGAGCCTCCCGCCTACCTATGTGCCAGGTGTGCATAAAATCTAGGTGGAGCTGCAACTCCTACCCTACAGCTCAATGGACTCATCCAAGTCACCTGGTGAGGAGACAACGATGGGCAATAGCCATCCCAGGGAATGGAGAGGGCCTGCATCTGCAGGCAGGATCATCCCACCCACCATATCCATGGGATATAAGCCCTCTCTCACTTGGTGTTGGAGTGGACATCACCATCCCAGTCGCCTCTGGATTGGGGGAAGAACTATGGACTAGAGTGGACTTGATGGTATTCTCTGTTCACATATGGCAATTCTAGCAATGCAAGAAATTATAACAATGAGGTGGAGCCAGTGGCCACTTGACACTTTTGGGGTAGGGAGGGGATGAGCAGTTGAAATACAGGGGCTTCTTTGGGAGTTGGAGGTTGTCCTGAGTACTGTTGTGGCAATGGATGTAGGCCATTTTAAATCAGCACACACCACTAAGAACTGAGTGGGAGAGAGTGTGGTCTACAGTGTGAACTGTGGTCTATGGTTGGTGGCAAGGCTCCAGGATGTATAAGTTCATTGAGGTTGGTGGGCCACACTGTAGGAGATGTTTGTGTGGGATGTGGTGGGAGGTGTGGGAGGTGGGCAACATGGGAATCCCAGTGGGTTCCATGTAATATTTTAGGTAATCTAAGCACCTCTTAAAATATATGTATATATATATATATAAATAACATTTTTGTAAGCAAATACACATATATGCATATATATTTGTGTATCATTTTGCAAATGTTTGTATGTATTGTGAGAATTTTGATTTTTACCCATAATAAAAAAAAAAAAAATTCATTAGTCACTTCATGGCCACAAAGCTGACAAATTTTTGACTGGCAAAAAGGCCATTGGCTTGACTGTTCCCCAGTCACTCCTTTGATATTAGCAGTTTTTCCACTAAAGGGAGTGATGGGGGTTGTGATCACAGAATGTTCAGTGCCAGTGTCCACCATGAAAGTCATTGACTCTTCCCCAACTTGTAGTTTGACCATGGGCTCATGGGGACCAAGCTCCAGTGAGCCTGGTCACCCCTATTCAGGGTTGAGTCCTGCCAGCCTGAGCAGATGGTCTTGGGACTCAGGTCTGTATTTCCCATTAAGGATGTTCCCTCTATGTGCCTGAGTCTTTTGGGGGCACTCATTTTTCCAGTGTCCACTTTCTCTGCAGTAGGCACATTGGTCTCTGGCCAGAGGCACCCTTCTGGTGCATGTTCTCCCTTTTTGAGGTGGTCCTTCTCATCTGTTGGGGTCAGGATTTCCTAAGGCTGCTGCCAGTAGGGAGGTTTGATGTTTTATTCACTTATTGGCTTCTCATTCAGTGGCTTCTTTTCGATTGATGAATACTTTGTTGGCAACTTCCAATAGCTGAGATATGTTCATGCCCACAAACCCTTCTAATTTTTGTAGCTTTCTTTTAATGTCTGTTGCTGCCTGTGCAACAAAGGCAGCATTCACCATCCTCTGGTTTTCTGGAGTTTCTGGGTCAAAAGGAGTGTAGATTCTGAAGGCCTCACAAAGCCATTCATAAAAATCTCCCAAAGATTCGTCAGGCTTTTGAGTAACTAAAGTCATCTTTGTCATGTTTGTGGGTCATTTTGCCCCCTCTCGGACCCCTTGGAGGAGTGCTTCCCGATATTGCTGGAGTGCAGCCAGTCCCTGTTCAGTGTTGAAGTCCCAGTTCGGTTGGGCTTCTGGTGCCACTTCTCAAGCAAAGCCCAATCTTCTGGGTTTAAGACGCCAGTAGGGGCTTGCTCCTGCAGCCACTTTCAAGTTTTTGTCAGAATTTGTCATCTCTCCTCCGTATTAAACAACGTCAGGAGGAGTTGGCGGCAATCATCCCAAGTAGGACAATGGGTTTGGAAAATAGATTCCATGAGATCAATAAGGGCCTGGGGCTTTTCCAAGTAGGCGGGGGTGTGGTTATTCCAGCTTAAGACATCTGTAGTTGTGAAGGGCTGGTAGTGTAATACAAGCTTCCTGGGTTAGATGGTCCCATTCTCGCCAATCTGGACCAGACCCTGTGTTTCACAGAGGGGCATCTGTAACGTGGGTTGTGCCGACCAGAGTTTCCTTGCTAGTGGGGTTGCAGGGCTTCCCTCAGAGGTGGTCAATATTCCCGGAGGGGCTGAAAGTGGGGGTGTTTCTGGGAGATCTGCCTGCACTCCTGGGCTAGGAGGAGAGGCTAGAGTGGTTGGAGCATATGGTGGTGGGGGTGGGGGTAGGTCCTCCTTCACGGACCCTTGATGAATGACTGGCTTCTGGAGCTGTGTTCCCTGTGCAACCAAGACCCTGCTCTGTCCCTTTTTTCCAACACACAATTGAACCCAAGGGGGCAGACTCTGGGCTACCTCCAACCAAGTGCTGATGTAGGGAAACTGATCGGAGTGGCCAGGAGTTCCTGTGATCACCAGCCACACAGCATGGACCCTGGCTATATCCAGGGTCCCTTCTGAGGGCCAGTCAACATTAAAAGTGGGCCACTCTACTTCACATAATGTTCGGAGTGTGCCGGTGTTCATCTGGATGCCATAATCCCCGGAAAATCCCTTCCTGAAATTGTTAAGCATGCAGTTTAAGACAGTAGGTTTTGACTGTGATGAGCCCATACCCTGCATCAGTGGCACAAGACAGACAAAGGAAGGGGTCGCCTCTTTCAAGGCCACTCAGATGCCCACCTGTCTGCGTCTCTCACGAGAACTTAAGCTCGTTTTAGCTAAGGCGCCAGGGTAAATTTTGGGGTAGCCATTATGCCATACGAGGTAGCCACAACTCCCAGAAGGGTGATGTACAGAGATATGAATAAGCTGGAAAAAAATTAGTTACCAAACCCCTGTTGCAGCTGGGAAGGGATCACTTCCCCCATCTCCAGGATATTTAGCTAGGGTAATAATCCCTGGCCCACAGTAGCCCACAGAGTGGGAAACAAACATCTTGCTCCTCATCAGCTGCTTCAAGGGAAAAGGTAGGGGAAGTAGGGTGCATTTACTATAGAGAATTCAGCCAGTAGAGCCCGATTTTAATCTCTGCTCTGGAGATTCAACACAGGAAGACAGGAAAGCCAAGACTGAAACACTTCCATGGAAAGTTGTGCTGACTAGCATCATCTGCTGGCTCCTTTTGAAATTGCACAGACAAAAACTGTTTGTTACTCTGTATCCTAAACCTTGGGAGTAAACCTGCACCCCATTAGTGAGTTTCTGGTCTGATTTTGATAACTAAACCTGGGCAATTTAAATACTTAGAATAAGTTGAACAAAATATCAAAAAGAGCTATGAAAATAAAATCCAATATGCAAGAGAGGAAAACTGGCCATCAGAGTAAATTTAGGAACATATTCAGATGCCTAGTCATCTGCAAAAAAATTACAGGCCATACTAAGAAACAGGAAGAGAGAGAGGGCCCAGTCAAAGGAACTAAGCAACCCTGAAAAGATACATTATTTAAGACAATCAGTGATAACCACACAAATCTTTTAAATCACATCAAAGAATTTAAAGAATATATGACTAAAGAAAGAAAGGATATTAAGAAGACACTGAGTAAGCATAAAGAACAATTTGAAAGCCTGCAAAGAAAAATAAGGGACCTTATGGGAATGAAGGACATGAAGGGTTAGATTAAAACTACATTAGAGCCAAATAAGAGCAGACTTGAGCTGCTTGAAGACAGAATTTGTGATTTCAAAGACATGACATCTGAATTGGAAAAGTCAGGAGAACAGAAAGAGAAGAGAATGGAAGAAACAGAACCGAGTCTTAGGGAAATTTATGAAAATGTGAAAGGCATAGGCATTCACATTAACAGTGTCTCAGAAGGAGAAGAGAATGGAAAAGGGGCAGACCATATTTGAGGAAATAATTACTGAAAACTTCCCAAATCTTAAAAAGACAAAAATATCAATATCCAAGAAGGACAGCATACCCCAAATAGAACAAATCAGAATAGACCTACCCTGAGACTCCTATATTCAGAACAACACATATCAGAGATAAACAGAGGATTCTGAAAGCAGCAAGATAAAAGAAAAGCAACATAAAAGGGAAACTGAATAAGATTATATGCTGACCTTTCTTCAGAAACCAGGAAGGCAAGAAGAAAGTGATATGATGTTTTTAATGTACTGAAAGAGAAAAACAGCCAGCCAAAAATTCTGTATCTGGCAAAATTGACCTTCAAAAATGAGGGTGAGTTCAAACTCTTCACAGAGAAACAAAAACTGATAGAATATGTTACCAAAAGAGCAGAATTACAAGAGATACTAAAGGTTGCGTTGCAGCCTGGATGGAAAAAACAAGGGCAAAATATCTCAAAAAGAGTTTATAAATGAATATTATTGGGACGGGTAAACTAAAGGATAAGAAGACAGATAATAAAATGATACGAGAACAGAGAGACAAATGACAAAATGGATGAAGTAACAAATGCTTTAACTATTATAACATTTAATGTTAATGGCTTGAACTCCCCAATCAAAAGACATAGACTCACAGAATGGATTTTAAAAATGAACCATCTGTATGTTGTCTACAAGAGACCCACATCAGACATAAGGATACAACCAGGTTAAAAGTGAAAGGCTGGAAAAGGTATTCCATGTAAATAGTAACCAAAAAAGAGCTGGAGTAGCTATACTAATATTGTAAGAAATAGATTTCAAATGCAAAACTGTTAGAAAGAATGAAGAAGGTCATCATATATTTTTCAAAAGGTAAATTCTCCAAGAAGAAATAAATATATTAAATATTTATGCACCTAACCTGAGTGCCTCAAGATACATGAGTGCCTCAAGATACACACTGGCAAAACTGAAGGGAGAAAGAGATGTCTTTATAATAAAAGTTTGACATTTCAATACACCACTCTCAGTATTAGATAGAACATCTGGACAGAGGATATGTAAAGAAACAGAGAACTTGAAAAATATGATAAATGAACTAGCCCTAACAGACATCTGTAGAGCATTACACCTGAAAACAGCAGGATATATTTTCTTTTCAAGTGCTCATGGATCATCCTCCAAAGTAGACCTTATGTTGGGTCACAAGAAAAGTTTCAATAAATTTTAAAAGTTTGAAGTTTTACAGAACACTTTCACTAATAATAACAGAATGAAGCTGGAAATCAATAATGGATGGAAAAAGGGGAAATTCATAAATACATGGAGATTAAACAAGACATACTTAAATAATCAGTAGCTCAAAGAAGAAATTGCTAGAAAATTCAGCAAATACCTTGAGACAAATGAAAATAGAACACAACATATCAAAACCTATGGGACACTGCAAAGACACTGCTGAGATGGAAATTTAAAACAATCAATGCTTATGTTAAAAAAAAAAAAATTTGAAGATCTAACTGCAGACCAGGAGAAACTAGAAAAAGAACAGCAAACTAATCCAAACCAAGCTGAAGTTAAGAAATAATAAAGATCAGAGCAGAAATAAATGAAAACAAAAAAATAATAGAATCAAGAAAACCAAAAGTTTAATCTTTGACAAGATCAACAAAATCGACAAACCCTTAGTTATACTGACAAAGAAAAAAAGGGAGAATGCCAATAAATAAAATCAGAAATGAAGGGGGGGGGGCCAATACACTGGCCCTACAGAAATAATAGATTATAAAAGGATACTACAAAAAACTGTATGACAAAAAGCTAGACAATATAGAAAAGATGGACAAATTCCTAGAAACACAAACCACTCACACTGACCCTAGAAGAAATGGAAGATCTTAACAAACCAACCGCAAAGGAAGAGATTGAAACAATCATCCAAAACTTCCCAAAGTTGAAAATCCTGTGACCATATGGCTACCCAGGTGAATTTTACCAATCATTCAAAAATGAACTAATAGCAATCATGTTCAAGCTCTTCAAGAAAATGGAACAAGAAAGAACGATACCAGACACATTCTAAGAAGCCAACATCTCCCTACTAACAAAACTGGATAAAGACACAGAAAAAAAAAAAAAAAAAAAAAAAAAAAACTAAATTGGAGACCAATATTTTTAATGAATATAGATGCAAAAATCTTCAACAAAATACTTGTAGACAGAATCCAAAAGGACATTAAAGTAATTATACACCATGAACAAGTGGGTTTTATCCCAAGTATGCAAGAGTGGTTCAACACAAGAAAATCACTCATTGGAATAAATCACATTGATAAACTGAAGATGAAAAATCACGATTGGTTGATGCAGAAAAGGTTTTCACAAAATACAGTACCCTATCTTTCTCCTCTTCCTCCCTTCCTCCCTTTAAATTGGAGACAGGGTGGGCATTACCATCCTCAAATCTTCAAGATTGAAGAATGAACAAACATAAGGGTTTAAAACAACCATGGACTGAAGTAGAGTTATGATTATTCCACCAATGGAAGAACTTGTATCATTGATATAAAGGCAGTGGTCACTAGAGTTTCTGAGCGGAGGGAGAGGGAAGAATAAGTGCAATATGGGGGCATTTTTGGGACATTGGAATTGTCCTGTATGACATTGCAATGACAGATACAAGCCATTTTACATTTTTCATAACCTATAAAAATGTGCACAGTGTATAATACAATGTAAACTATAGTCCAGGGTTAGCAATTCTTCAATATGTGTTTTTTTATTATAACACATGCCCCACACTAATGAAGGATGTTGTTCATGTGGGAAAGTGTGGAAGAGGGTGAGTTGGGGTATATAGGATTCCTGTGTATTTTTATGTAACATTTATGTAATCTAAAGCTTCTTTAAAAATTAAAAAAAAATAAAAAATATTTTTTCATAAAGCTTGATCCTACTATATGTTTTCACAAGAGTCTCACTCTAGACCCAATTGCACATATAGGTCATAAAGTGAAAGCATGGGAAAATTTTTTCCATGCAAGTAATAACTAAAAGAGGTCTCATATGGCCATAATATCAGAAAAAAGAGATTGTCAAAAGCTGCTGTAAGACACAAAGAAGTACACTATATATTAATAAAAGGAGAAAACCACCAAGAGGACATATCAATTTTTAACATGTATGCATGTTATCACAGAGCCCCACATAAGCAAAGCAGTCATTGAACAAACTAAAGTAAAACAGAGACTCTTCTACAATAATAGCTGAAGGTTTAAATTAAAATATTTTCAGTAATAGACAAACATTTAGTCATAAGATCAATATGGAAAAAGAGGACTTGAAGAATAAATAAATGACCTAGGCCCAACAGACATAAATTAGGAACACTACAATAGCCAAATAAATTTTCTTCTCAAATGGAAAGAAACACACAAAATATTCCTTTCACAGTTACTTCTAAAAAGAGTAAATCTAAACAAAGAAATGAATGATTTTTATTTTGAAAAGTATAAAACATTGCTGAAAGAAATTAAAGACAGCCTATATAAATGGCAACACATCCCATGTTCGTAGATATGAAGACTTAATATAAGTCACAAAAGCAATCTATGGATTGAATGTCATACTTATCAAAATCCTAGAAGCCTTTTTTGCAGAAGTGGAAAAGCTGATCCTCAACTTCATGTGTAATTGGACTGAAAGCAAGTCTTCTAGGTAAGAACAAGTAGTACTTGTTTATTTAAAATTGGATATCCACTTGAAAAAAGAATGATGTTGAACAACTACTTCACAACATATCCAGAAATTATCTCTACATGGATCAAGAGCCTAGACATAAGAGCTAAATCTATAAAACTCTTAGATGAAAACATAAGGGGTATCATTTACAGCCTCAGATACAGTATTGATTTCTTAGATATGAAAATTAAATCACAAGCAACAAAAGAAAATATAAATAAAATGGACTTTATCAAAATTATAAACTTTTGTACATAAAAGAACACCTCAGAAGGTAAAAAGATGACTTAATATAATGGGTTTCCATGGAAACAACTGTTCTGCTGAGTATTGATTAAATGATATAATAAATCATAATTCTTGGAAAAATCCATCTACTCTATAAGTCTGGTTTTGTTGTATCTGATATCAAAATAAATGGACAGGAAAAATGATTCACATAATTTGTTATTTGCACATTTTACTTACCTTACATAGTCACATACAATATAATTTTAAATATATTAATTTTTAATTATGTAAGAGTAGGTAGTCAATAATTATGATTACAAATTTATAACATATCAACACAAAATGGAAAATTTTTTCCTGAATAGGTGCTATTCCTGGAAAGAATTTTTTGTTTCCAAGCATTAAGAGTTATTTTCTCAGATGTAGGAACCAAAAAGATTGAGCTTGCATGTGGAAACATAACTTAATTTGGAAATGATTATGTAGTTAGAACTTACAGAGTTATACACAGAAAGCAAAAATGACTTTCTCTAATCTTTCTCCCCTGTGTGAGACTCTATTAATGCATATTTACATTAACTGTACAAAGACACTTTTTGGGGATATAATGATTACCATCACAGTCACACAAGCAAATACTTTACAGGATAAAGAAAAGTGAAAATTCCTTATTTATTCAATGGACCATAGAGTTAAATTTACTCTTTCTTCAGTTCTAAGACAGTGTAAATCCTTAAAAATATTTCATCTCTGTTATTCTGGGACTGCAAATATTCTAGTATGCTGAATAAATATGGTCACAGCTGCAAAGATGGGGATGCTAATTTGATCTTAAGGGTATGATATTGTAAATATTCTAAATCAATGTAGTTATATGGGAGAATGAATCCACCTCTTTCATGGGTATGCCCTTTGAACCCATGCTACACAGTAATTTTAAACTTAAATGGACATTGTGGCTGGGAAATAATTTTTGTTAATTAATAAGTTAAATTACAAATAAAACTTACTTTATAATTTCTAGAAAATATGAGTAAGAAAGTGCTTTGTATTAAGTTTCAAGGTCAACTCTTTTATTCATATGTTACTTCTCATAGATGTATATTTGAGTATCAGTGCAATCGGTTGTTTGATGTTAGAGATTTCACAAATATATTATTCTATAGTCCTTTACGTAGGATTGTATGTCTTTATTTTAAATCACAAACTCATATCTTTCAGGATGCTAACAGAAGGCCCAATTATAGACCCTCCCTTTTCTCATTATTGCTTTATGAATTATCACAGAAATTCATAACTGTAGCAAGTATTTTCATTTCTGATTTTCACAAATGTGCTCTCCAAATCTGAGATCAAAAATATAAATCCTAGTCCCTGTGTTAGTGATATGCTTAACCATTATTTTACTATTAAAATAAAGTAGTAATGGTCTCATCATTTATTTGACTTAACTGACAAGAGTTTTAACCTGAAAACTTTATCCACAAGCATATGCTTTAATTTTCCAGATTTATAAATGTGTACTAGAGAAAATTTCATTTGGAAATTTGCACCAAAGAAATCAAGAATTTACTGGATTTGAAAACTCACAAGTAAATGATTAAATAGTAAGTGATTAGTATGACCTACTTACATAAGGTAAAGATGTTGACCTCCAACAGGTTGGGTCTCTGTCCCTTCTTAGAAGCATCACCTTAATACACTGATTCCAGTGAAGGAAGGATCTTCTGTCTGGCTGCATCTGATTCACTTATATAACTGTCTGTATTTTCACATGTGGAGGGGGAGGGAGGTGCTCTCTCATCATTCTTGTTTAAAATACTATCTTATTAATATATATGCCAGGGCAGAATAAAGCAGACACTGGGGATACCAAAGAAATCTAATTTTCAGGAACATTTTTTTTTTTATTCCCAGGACTTCAAAATACTTGATTACATGCTTTCAGAAAGGTGTGGGTCATTAAAATAAAAAATAAAAAAATCAATCAGGACCAAAAGTAAAAATTAAGTAAATAGATTTGGAAATGTAAGAAGATTTAAAACTACATTCAGTTAATGTGATACTGCCTTAACAGGTCTAAATCTTCATAAAGGGGGGAATTCAAATAGTATGAAATTGAGAGACCAAAATTTTACAAAGATAGAAATTAAAATGCAAGGAAGCCCATTGTTGAAGTCAGCCATTTTAACACTTTAAATTTGACAAAATAACAGCAACATTATAAGTATGAACTTGTTTATATTTGTGTAGTAGACATATATTTTATGTTTATTTGTACTGAAGCAATAATAATGGTAATCATAATAGCAACAACTAAAACACAACATAGGTTTCCTTGTGAAAAAAACACTTTACTCTTTGACTCTATCTTGAGCTGTACTTAATGATTTTATTATTGTTAATTTTTGGTATTTTTGTTTTTCAGTCACCCTTGGTTCTTTGTCCATCATTGACCACTTCTGTAAACAAGTATTTTTTCTTTAGTATAAATACATCTCAGTTTCTTCAATTGTAAAAAGGAAATTTAAAAAAAAAAATCTCCCTCATGTGAAAATTGAAGTTCACAACTGCCAGAGGGAAACACAAAAGTTAATGCAATTGCATAATCCAGGTGAGCTGTAAGATTTGCAATTTAATGTGTTTAGTAAAGAATACCCTATCTAGATGGCAGTTATGCTTCTGACTTTGGATGTTGAATCTAATCCAAGTGGACATTCCTACTCTGATATAGGACATCCTTGTTAAAATATGTGCAGTCTATATTTAAAATCAACTTATATTATTTCTTGGACTGAAAGCAATGCTCCTAGGTAAGAACAAGTAGTACATAAGCTATAAGACATCATATAAAGTGGCTCTATAAAGAAGGCCTTCTAACAGATGTTGTGAGCCTGGCTAGAGTACAGGCCTAGGAAACAAACCAGCTGGCAGAAAGCAAGGAAAATAAGTATGACTCTACTCTTACCCTTCCCACCCTCAGGAGCACACCAGGACATTCTTGAGACATAAGCTCCGAGGTAAATTTTGTGAGAATGTCCTTGGGTTCAATACAACAATGAACAAAAAAATCAGAACTGGGTCCAGGGAGTTGACCTGTAGTGCAGTCACAACTGAGATCTCAGCTGCCCCCTTGAGGAGGTCCAGAGCCAGGCTGGACCTTCAGAGCTGTCCAACACATAGCCAAGTGGTTCTTCTTTTGTGGACCCACATAAAGCAGTCACTGCATCCAGGCTGCCCCCAAGAAAGGAGCATGGACTTTATCTAGGTCTTTTTTTTTTTTAATTCAGGAGAATTTCTTGAGATAGGCTTACATTAGAGCTGCCATATACTAATACTCTTAGCAGCTGGATTATTGAGTTCTTCACTTCTAGAGGGTTTTGGTAATACAGTGCCTAGGCCCCCCTAAGTCATTAGCATGTAACTTCTTCCATGACCTGGACATAAGTTAAAGTTAACAAGCCTCCCCAGAAGGGAAATGATGTATAGATGGTATAGTAAACCTTAACATCCTCAGAATGATAAAACTTCATTCCTGTGATAGCATCAACAGACCCCATATCTGTCATCATGGCACCCTAGCAGGAACTCTGTACTCATACCCTATGGAATGGCTTTGTTCTGAAACCCCTTTTATCACCCCTCAATTTCCTGTCTCTTTGCAGAGTGCTAATTTCATTCTCTGGACTGGATAATCTCTTCTATGTGTAAGTCCAAATAAAGCTTATGCATGACTCTGTGCCAGGTGCATTCTTTGGTCTCACAGAGACACCAACCCATGCCATTCAGGAGTTGGGTTGGGACAAGGGTCAAGGGGAATCAGCAGAGCACAGAATAAAATATACTACACTCTATAAGCTAAAGTCAATCAGAATTCAGAAGTTATTCAAAGGATGATCTCCTATAGTAGAGAACATGTGTATCATATGTTGAGTGCAAAGAATTCTCTAGCAACAATCACGAATCCAATAAAAATTTGGTTTCTTAGAAAATCTATTTCAGACAGAAAAGTACAATTTTTTCAGAAGTTGTCCACAAAGGACATCTTGTCATGAAGAGCTTAACATGACTGGCAGCAGCACTAACTTTTGATCTCCTTGAGTATACACTCTGGGTACTCTTGGGGATTCTAGTTAACTCACCTTGCATAATAAATCATCTCAACCGCACCCTTTGTTCTTGGCTTTATATCCTCTTATTCAACAGTCTGACATGGATCATCAGACACTGCTATCTCTTGTATTTAAAACTGTCATTTTTCCAAGACTGCCAAGAACCACGTCAATATTATTTAGGACCATCCTCAGAAGTCTTTGCCTGGCACCTAAATGCATATTCATTAAAGATTTCCTTCAGTGACGGTGTCAGGTCTTTCTGCTAGCCAAGAGATTTCAATCAGGGGCACAATGACTATCACAGCCCAAATTTAGTTATAGGATACTTGCTGGGGCTGTGAATTCAGATGCATTTGCAATTACAGCTCTCTTTTAACAAATGTGTGGGCCTGAACTTAACAGCAGTATGTTCATTGGCTGCAGGAGATAAAGGTCTCTTCCATTAGGCTATCAAATTTATGGTAGTGACTAATAATTTTTTTTTTTAAAGATTTTATTTATTTATTCATTTATCCCCCCCTTGCTGCTTGTGCTCGCTGGGTCAGCTAACCACGCCGTGTGGGCGGGCTTGCCTTCACCAAGAGACCCCGGGAACCGAACCCTGGGCCTCCCATATGGTAAACGGGAGCCCTACTGATTGAGCCACAGCCGCTTCCCTTGACTAATAATTTTTCCTTCAAAATTACTGTACTAGTTTGATATTGTTTATGAATTCCAAAAATAGATATTAGATTATGTTTGTAAACTGGTCTTTTGCTCTGGGCATATTAGATTATATTGTATTAAAAGTTTTCACTTTTCTTAATTAAATAATAATTAAGGCTTTGATTGGGCCACATCAGTAGGAAAATGCACCACAGAAAAGGCAGTTTGGAATTTTTGAGCTGGAACCCCAGGAAGTAAACATGCAGGGAAAGAACACAGAGGAATAGATATGGCTCCATAGACACAAGAGAGACCCCAGGAAGATAGAGCCTTACAATCTACAGCTGGCCTTGTGGTGAGAGTAGAGCAGCTGAGCCCAGAGAGGAACAAGCCCTAGGAGAGATATGAGACTTATCCCAGCCTATAGCTGATATTGGAAGAAGCTGGGACCACAGAGGCTTAAGAGGAAAGGATACCTGAACTCTTGCAGATAATGGCAGCCAAGGGAACCTGAACCCTCACAGACATCTATGGCCAACTTGCATCAACACATGGCAACATACTCTGGGTGAGAAAGTACCTCTTATGGTACCTTGCATTGGATTCTTTAGGGCCTTGTGACTGTAAGCTTCTACCACAAATCAACACCCTTTATAAAAACCAACTGATTTCTAGTATTTTGCATCAGCACCCATCTGGCTGACTAATAGAGAATTTAGTACTGGTGAGTAGGGTCATGCTTTTGCAATTACCAAAACACTGGAACAGGTTTATGAATGGGTAAGGGGCATTATTTGGAGGAATTGTGAGATACTTGGAAGAAAAGACCTACAGTGCTTTGAAGAGAGTGTTGATAGTAATAGGGACTCAAAAGAGACTTTTTATGAAGATTAGAAGTAAACAATGAAACTATTACTGGAAACTTGAGGAAAGACAATTCGTGTTTTAAAGTTGCAGAGAACTTAGCAAGATTAACTCCTGTTGTTCTGTGGAAAGCAAAATTTGAAAATGTTGAACCTGGGCATTTAGGAGAAGAACTTTCCAAAGTAAATATGGAGACTGCAGCTTGGTTTCTCCCTGCAGCTTGGCTTCTCCTTGCAGCTTATACCAAAATGCTAGATGAACTAGATAAGCTAAGGACTGAGTTGTTGTGCACAAAGAAACCAGAAACTGATTCTGGAAATTCCAAACCCCTGGAAATCAAGTCCCCAGATGATAGTGTCCCATTTGAGGACTTAACTAAACTTGGAACTTGTAAATCATGATTGTAAATGAAGTTATATAAGAAAGACTTGTGGAAAGTCTTACTGTCTGATGGCTTGGACCCCTGCTTCTTGTATGCTAAACCAGCAAGATTTTTGAGAAAGCTGTATGAGCAAAATCACTGTCAGCTTGGACTAAAAAGGACATAGAAGGGAGAGATTGAATGGGAAATGACTTCAAAAGGAAAATCATGAAAACACAGATCTGGAATTAAGACATCTCTATTGGCCAAGAGAGGAACCCCACCAATATGTACAGAGTGTGAGTTTGCCCCAGCAGTTGAAGAGGGTGGATGTTCCCACATGATGTTCAGGGAGAGTTTTGCCACCCCAGGGTACACAGAGTGTAGAGTACATTCCCTGGGGATTAGGGAGGTTGAGTTTGATACCCTATAGGTCTGAAAGGGACAGGCCCATCCTCCATGGAATAGGTAAGGTCAGGTCACCAACTTGTTGCTCTGAGAAGGTTGGGCCTGTTTGCCAAAGGTTAGGTAGAATGTTGTCTTCACTGTATTGGGGGGGCTAATACTGTAAGCCAAATATTGGGTAAAGTGTGACAATCACCCCAACACTCTTAATAGGTGAGGTCTGGAACTTGTTCACCAACCAGATGCTTGATGAGGGTAGAACCAAGAAAATGGCCATTGAGCAAGCCTGTGGAAAGGGTAGGTCCTCATGTGGCCACAGGGAGAAGAAATCATCATCTTAAGAATGACTCTCAGACTTGGAAAACAAATGGAGTATGTCCTGCAGGTTTACTGAACTGTAGAAGACCCATGAATCATGTTTCTGTCCCAATTTCTCCTTATGGTAATGAAAATGTTTATCCTTTGTCTGTCCATTTGTGTATTGGAAGAAGATAAATGGTTTTGTAAGTTTCAGAGGTCTACAGGTGATGGAACTTTGCCCCAGGACAAACTGTATTTTCATAAATTAATTATGATATGATTTTGCACTGAGTTTTGCTACTGAAATAAGGTTTTTCAAATATTGTAATGTCTTTTTGGAATTCAGAGGGTGGGGTGTAGCAGTTTGAAATTGTTTATAAATTCCAAAAATAGATATAGGATTATGTTTGTAAACGGTCTGTTCCTCTGGATATATTAAATAATATTGGATTCAGAGGTTTCACTTTTACTTGATTAAATAATGATTAAGGCTTTGATCAGGCCACATCAGTAGGGCATTTAATCCCTATCCCCTTGGTGGACAGGGATTCACAGAGAAGGGAATTTGAGTTTTTGGGCTGGAGACCTTGGAAGTAAACACATAGGAGAAGAACAAAGAGGAATAGAGATGTCTCCATAGACATGGCTGAGGCCCCAGGAAAAGAGTTCCTGAGAGTCTACAGCTGGTCTTGTGGAAAAACAGAGTAGCTGTACCCAGAGAGAAACAAGCCCCAAGAGAGACTTATCCCAGGCTACAGCTGATATTGGAAGAAGTTAAGACTACAGTGCCTTAAGAGGGAGAGGGAGCCTGAACCATCTTGCATAAACACGTGGCAAGAGACTCTGAGAAAGTACGTCATATTGTATCATGAGTTGAATTCTCTAAGGCCTTGTGACTGTAAGCTTCTATTACAAATCAATACCTTATATAAAAGCAACTGATTTCTGGTATTTTGCATCCGCACTCCTTTGGCTAACTAATACAATTACTATTATCAGTTAAGGCCCAAATATTCTACAATCCAAAAAATGCCATTGTTATATGTCAGTTCATCTGTTCCTATTAAGTGAGTCTCAGTTATTGTGATGACTGGGGACAAATGGAGTTTTCACACTCCCCAATTTTGCTGATCAGTGAACGATCAATTACAAATTCTCATCTGGAGGGTCAGCTTCCTAGGACCACTTCTTTACAAATTATTTCATGCCAACTTCTTTTAGAAGCAGACCTTGAACGCAAGTACTTTAAGTGATCATTTCAGGGCCTCCCAGGAAGGAGTGAGATAGTGACACAGGAAAAGAAATGATGCTAATCAAAAGCAAATATTGCACATGTAGCTACTATGATAAACTAAATTCCATGGAGGATATTTAAAAAGGAAAACATATACATAAAAGTTATCCTTTACAATGAAAACTAATAAAAGATGGTGGTGATATTTTATTTTGAACTGATATGTCAGTCTTTGTGCATTATCCCTCCCATTTTAACTTTGGGTAATGTGTATGTATAGGTAGAAACACATTTATGCATACATTTTCTATCACCATTTTATCCTACATACAGAAAACAGAAACGTGGGTTTCAACTATGATATTATCCATATTTTCAGCACATAATATAAGGGATATTCAGTGTATAATTGTCACACATTGGGGGGGTTGAGCAAATGATAAGTGAATACTTAAATAGAACATATAATTAGGACAACTATTTGACCCATGTGAAGATACAATATTTTCCCTCTAATTCTTGTAATTTTTTACTCTCCAAACATGCAATTTAGTAACAGCAACCAAATCTGCAGCTGAAAATTGTTTTCACTGTCAGCATGTTTATAGAAAAATTCCAGCTACTAACAAAGTATTCAAAACATTTCCCAGAGGACCGCTAGGAAATTTAAAGGCATACAATTCAATACACATTGGTGACATCATCAACATGGCAATGTAAACATCCACTGAAAAAAGTTATTCAGTAATAAAAGGACTCTAGAGCATGTTAGAAACTTGTGAAGGACTCCACAAATGCTGAATTAAAGAAAGAGGAAAATAACATTTAAGAACCCTCCATCCCAGTCTAGCCAGACCTCTTCCACCCCTCCACTTAGTACTGTACAATGCTTGGGAGTTCTCCAGAGTCAGTGGCCTAGAACATTCCCACCAAGACACAAACTATATAGAAACTCACAATAGTAGTTAGAACCTCATACACATACAGGCACAGAAACGTAAGTCTACAGAGAACCCAGGCAGGAAATAAACTGCTGAGGAATCCTGCATAATTAATGTCCCTAAAAAGAGGAAAAATAGAGCAAGTCCACAGCAGAATTGAGAAAGTCAAATGCTGCACTCACTCAATCCAGTTACTTCAGAGGGATTCACTAAATGAAAAACAGACTTTTCTGGATTGACCCACATTTCTGGATTAACCCTGTCAGCTTCCCCACATATGAATAACCTATAGAGAAGAAATCAGATATAGAAAAACCGCACAAAGATAGAAAAAGCAAGTGGGCTTAACTGAACATTTGTAAGAATGGAATGTCGCAGAAGTGAAAAGTGTAAGGAAAACAGGACACTGAGTGAAGGAGAGAATCTAAACTAATCATAGATGCTGGGCAGAAAATTCTGCACAAAAGCAAACAGAACAGAACATGATTCCAGGAGAATGAAGAGAGAAAAGGAAGATTTCTCCCTGAGATGAAAAAAATTACAAAAAATATGTACAATCTTAAAAATATAACCACATATCCTGGGATTGTATCAGATGGAGAAGATCTGAAAAAATCTTATCAGTTAAACATGGGCTATTTCAAAGGTACAGAATAATTTGGAACAACCATCAAAGAATAGCCTTAAAACAAAGCCAATCAAAGTAAAAGTCTAGTCAAGAGGGAGATACTAAAGTAAGTACTGCCTTTACAGTAATAACATTGAATGTTAATGAATTAAGCTACACAATCAAAAGACACATTGGCAGATGCAAATAAATAAAAGCAGAAATGAGAGGGGAGACATTACTACTGGCCCCAGAAAAGCCTGATACTATAAACACCTGTATGGAAACAAATTAGAAACTCTAGACAAAATAGACATGTTCTTAAAAGCACACATTCAACCTACTTTGACTCTAGAAGTAATAGAAGACATTAACAGATCAACTACAAGAGAAGAGATTGAATCAGTCATAGAAAACCTCTTAACAAAGAAAATTCCAGAACCAGATGCCTTCACTGGTGAATTCTACCACATGTACTAGAAGAAATAAATCTAATCCTGCTCAAATCTTTTTTAAAAAAGTAAGAGGAGGGAGCACTACCTAACACATTCTATGCTGCTAAATTCACACTAACATGATAGCCAGATAAAGACACTATAAGTAAAGAAAATCACAGACAAATTTCTCTTATGAATATAGATGCAGAAATCCTCAACAAAACACTTACAATTCAAATCCAACAGCTCATTAAAAGAATTATACACAATGTGTTTAAATAGTCAAACATAGGCCTGTATAATACAGTGAACTATATGTGATAGACCATAGTTTATAGTAGAAGTATAAGAATGTTTTCTCTTGATTATAAGAAATATATGTCACAAATCCAAGGTATTAATTATAAGGTTGTATATGGTATAAAATGCACATAATATAAATTATGGATGATAGTAGTACTGTTTTTTTTGGGGGGGGTTTAGGTTTTTTTTTTTTTTTATTGTGGGTAAAAATCAAAATTTTCACAATACATACCAACATTTGCAAAATGATATATAAATATATATGCATATATGTGCATTTGCTTACAAAAATGTTATATATATATTTTAAGAGGTGCTTAGATTACCCAAAATATTACACGGAACCCACTGGGATTCCCATGTTGCCCACCTCCCACACCTCCCACCACATCCCACACAAACATCTCCCACAAGTGTGGCCCACCACCCTCAATGGACTTACACAATCTGTGCTCCTGAGAGTGACAGAATTGGACTCAAATAAGTCCTCCTTGCACATGGTTCATCAGTCCCTTCTATTCAAACCTATATGTGATGCTGAAGTTTTTAGGTATACTTCCAGAGACTGGAGCCTCTGGCCTACCTATATGTCAGGTGTGCGTGGAATCTCGGTGGAGCTGCAACTCTTACCCTACAGCTCAGTAATACTATTTTTATAAGCTTTCATCACAAGGAAAGGTAATTACTGCTAAAAAAAAAAAAAAAAAAAAAAAAGTACCATTAGGAAAAAAAAAAGGGATCTGCAGCAATTTTTCAAAATTGTCATTTAAATATTATTACCAGATTTTGGTTACTACAGCTTTTACTCTAAGGTGCCAAATCTTGGCTGTAACTCTATAGATATACATAACTCTCCTGAATTGTGGATGGACATCGATTCGCTGATCATCCAAGAAAGACACTGATTGTTTTAAAATTATTTTTTCTGTTGTAAGTATTGGAATGATGACTTCCAAATGCTTTATATGTCAGACCTGAAAGTGTAAGTTCTCATTGTATTTTTAATGGTGATTTCAAATCACCTGTTTACTTTTAAAACACAGGTTATTAACATTTTAATGATTTTTTAAATTGTAATTAATTCAAATCTTTGTTGAACTATCATTTGAAGAAAAAAATTTCTGATTCATTTATTCAAACAGTAAGACAGCACATGCAGCAGGCAGTGCCAGAGATATATGTGGGTGTATGTATACATGTGTATTTCCAGAGGGTAGCCCTCATTGGTGATAAGCTAGCAGGGCATAATTAAAATTCAGTGTGCTGGGGTGCCCTGCGAGTAGAGTGTGAGCATTGGGGGGAGATTGGTGGGAGACTATAACAACAGCAATAAATAAAATAAAATAATTTAAGTTTTCTGTGCCTGGTTTCTACATCTAAATTCAGGAAGATTCTATGGGAATCAAAATTTAAAAATAGAAACCACTCTTGCTATTTCAAATGGAGGGAATGTAATCCAGATAATTTATTTTATAGGAGATGGATGAAACAAGGAGTAAAATGGAGATGAATCAACCTAGAGACTAGCAACAATAGGAAGTTCCCTCCATCCCGGGAAATGAAGAAACACCTGAACAAGATGGTTTCCTGAAGCCCATGGACAAGGCCTTCCTTCAGAATCTAGAACCAGTGTGTGGATTGGCAGGCAAGGTTGAGAACAATGGAAAGAGTGGCTGGCCATGAGAGCTGGAAACATCCTGAGTCACAGCTACAACCAGGGACCCTAATTGAACAGAGAAACAGAAATATGCTGGCTTTGTACTACTTCTTTCCAATCTTCTACCAGAGCCTCAGAATGGATTTTCCTAAAGAAAATCATGTTGGTCATAACATTGGAGAATGCAGTATACTCTGCTAAAGTTTAGAGAATAAGAAGAACACTGAAAATATCTGAAAATAAACAGAGAGTGTCCAGCATGGTGATGAATAATTGTACATGTATTATATTGTGCTTGTCAGTGTCTTTATTTTTAATGCACTTGCCACAAATTATGCTTTCTTTAATATTGCCAGGGATAAATCAGTTTTCCTTTAAGTTGATATTTTTCTGATGTATCTTTTCTCATGCTTTAATTTTCACGTATTTTGAAACTAGATTTCATGTATGCATAGCTAAGAATAATCTTTCGCTTGTGTATTTAGTCTTTTACTCAGAGAACTTAGTTTATTTACTTTTGCTGAAAGAATTAATATATTTAGATTTATTTCTACCATTTTATTTAGTGCTTTCTAATTATATACCTTCTCCATATTCCCTTCAGCTCATTCTTGTCTTCCTTTTATTATTTTTGTCTTTGTATGCTTTCCTGTATGTCCTGCTACCAGTTAAAACAGCATACACAGTTTTTATATTTTAGTAATCATCTAAAACAGTTCTACCATGCATTTGATTTTTCATTTTATTACACTTTTGTTATCTTCTCAAAGAATAAAAATATATTATGTAATTTAAAATTAATAATAATCAATGTATTACAAATATGTTCCTTGAGGTTATTTTTCTTTCATTATGTTTGTATTTTAAATTAATAGATATTGATTACTTACGTGATGTGAACTTTATAATCTGGCCTTTGTTGTTACTTAATATTTTTTTAGAAAGCTATTTTTTGTAATAAAATGAAGGAACTATCACTTTATGATTTTTATTCCTTGTCCTTTAACTTAATTCATCACATTTTATTTTAAATTGCTCTGAATTTTAGAGTACTTTTATATACTGAAGTGGTTATTTTTCTCTGTTCCTTAAATAACTATTTATCTAACATCAGTTACTGAGTAGTCCTTTCTTTTTCCATTACAATGTGATTATCTATTTCCTATGTCAAATGTTGCAAGGGAGAAAATTCACCTGATGCTGTTATAGAAGCTTTCTTGAAACTTTGAAACCGCTACTTGCCTCAGGGGATTCAGGATGTATACTGTCTTAACATGAATCAAGGAAGTCAGGTGGAAAATAAAAACGGCCAAGCAGGATCATTGAAATCACACACACAATATCAATAGCATCTGCAGATTCTAAATATTTCCCAGCTATTTCACATCCATGGTGCATAAATACACACCACTGACATTGTCCTTGTATAGTGAAGCCATCACACACATCAGCATCCACCTCAGACAGGAAGTTAGCCCCCCCTCCAAAAGAATTGGAGCAATTAGTCTTCCATATTATGTCCAAATAACACAAAAATGTAAAAAAAAAAAAAATTAAATGAAAAGAGAGGATAAATCAATAATTAGGTAATCTGTAAAACTGCAGATCTTAAACAACATACAAATGGAGTCTCCATATGCAAACGTTATATTCATTGAAATGTTTAAAAAATGCTACTTATTGCATGAGAAAGAGAAAACAACCTTTCATTAAAAAATTCAGCAAATATTTCATAACTTGCAATACATGATCTAAAGTGATGTGAGTTTGTTTTTAAAGCAGTTATGAGAAATGAAATATAGAAAATTGCAGTATTATTCTTGCAGTGGTCCAAAAGAAAAAAGTTGTCCAGGGCTTCCATAACAAAGTATCACTGACTTCATTTAATTAACAGGAATTTAATTCCTTAAATTTTAGGGGCTAGAAATCCCAAATGAAGGTGTCAACAGGATCATCCATCCTGAAGACGGTAGACTTATGTTGGTGGCTTATCAGTATTCCATGACTCAATCTTTGCTTGTGTGATATGCCCATATTTCTCCCCATTGGCTCATCCTGTGCTCAAATTTCCTCTGCTTTAAAGGCCTCCAGTCATATTGGGTTGAAATTCATACTGATTTAGTTTGGTCTCACTTAAGTAAGAGGATTTTGGAAGGTGCTATTTGCAAATGAGTTCTCATTCACAGGACCAGGGGTTAGGATATGAACATACCTATGTGTAGGACATGTTTCATTACATAAAATTAGGGAAATACTTACTGCAAAGAACCTACAACTTCCTCTGTAGAAACAAACAAAAATAAAATATTTGAGTTATATTCACCATAAAATTGATTATAATTCCATTTCAACATGTTAGTTAAATGGATGTTTTGATATTTTATATAATAAAAAAATCTGTTCATATTATGTCTTATGCATTATTTTGGTACATATTTCTGACCAGCTTATCTGACCTCTCATAAATCAACTATGTTCTACTTCAAGCATTCAGGATTTTTCAAGGTTCATCCATGTTGTAGAATGTATCAGAATTTCATTTTTATGGTTGAGCAATATATGTTGAAAGCATTATGTTGAGTGAATTAAGCCAGACACAAAAGTTTAAATATTGTATGATTTCACTTATATGAAATATCTAGAATAAGAAATTCATAGAGATGGAAAGTAGGTTAAAGTTACCAGAAGCTAGGAGAAAGACTGAATGGGAAGCTATTGTGTACAGTTTCTATTTGGGGTTATTAAAAATTTTGTTCACAAGCAGTGATAAGGATAGCAAATTTTCAAAGTAACTAATGCCACTGAATTGCACACTTAAAATGATTAAAATGCAAGTTTATGTTACATATATGTTACAACAAAAATTATAAAAATTAAAAAATGTAGAACTTTGTTCTTGTTTGGATTTGATGGATATTAATTTTTTTATGGGTTTTTTTTTTCCTTTTTTTTATTATGGGTAAAAATCAAAATTCTCACAATACATACAAACATTTGTAAAATGATATATAAATATATATGCATATATGTGTATTTGCTTACAAAAATGTTATTTATATATATATATATATATACATATATTTTAAGAGGTGCTTAGATTACCTAAAATATTACACGGAACCCACTGGGATTCCCATGTTGCCCACCTCCCACACCTCCCACCACATCCCACACAAACATCTCCCACAGTGTGGCCCACCAACCTCAATGAACTTACACATCCTGGAGCCTTGCCACCACTTCTTGATAAAAATGCATAGTAAACAAGGAATAGAAGGAGATTTCCTCAACATGTTAAAAGACATCTATGAAAAACCCAAAGTTAACAACATATTCTATAGCGAAAGAATAAAAGCTTTTTCTCTAAGATCAGGTAGAAACAATGATGCACACTGCCACCAATATTATTCAACACTGTCCTGGAAGTTTAGCCAG
The DNA here is from genome assembly GCA_026826555.1 of Tolypeutes matacus. Lineage (NCBI taxonomy): Eukaryota > Metazoa > Chordata > Mammalia > Cingulata > Chlamyphoridae > Tolypeutes > Tolypeutes matacus. The sequence goes on along the minus strand of JAKSZT010015480.1, from coordinate 87,832 downwards.
AGAAATTATCTAAGAAAAATAAAAGGATCAAAATTGGAAAGGAAAAAAATAACACTTTCCTTATCTGAAGATGACCTAATCCAATATACAGAATATCCTGAAAAATCCACAAAAAAGGTACTGGAACTAATAAATGAATTCAGCTAAGTGGAAGGGTACAAGATCAACTCTCAAACTTCAGTCGTGTTTCTATATACTAGTAATTCATAATCAGAAGAAGAAACCAAGAAAAACTCCTTTCACAATAGCAACTAAATGAATATAATACTAGGTACAAATTGAATAAAGAATGTAAAAGACTTCACAGAAAATTACAAAACATTGCTAAAAGAATCAAGACAGACGTACATAAATGGAAGGACATTTGTGTTCAAGGATTAGAAGACTAAACATTGTGCTTTGATTTGTATTTCCCTAATGGCTAAGTTTGCTCAGCATCTTTTCATGTTCTATCTGGATATTTGTGTATCTTCCTTGGAAAAATGTTCAAGTCTTTTGCCCATTTTTTTCCTGGGCTCATGGGTCTTTTTATTGTTGAATTGTGGAATTTCTTTATATATTCTGGATATATATATACTCAATATGTGGTTTCCAAATATTTTCTCCCATTGCATAAGTTGTCTTTTCCATTCAGGGTAAAATCCTTTGAGGAGCAAAAGTTTTAAAGCATGAGGAGGTCCCATATAGCTTTTTTTTTTTTTTTTTCCTTGTGCTTTGAGTATAGAAGTGAATAAACTATTGCCTAACAAAAGATCCTGAAGTTGCCTCCCTGTGTTTTCTTCTGAGAGCTACATGGTTCTTGTTCTTATGTTTAGGTCTTTGTTCCATTTTGATTTGGTTGCTGTATATGATAAGAAGTAGGGAACCACCTTCATTCATTTGACCATGGATATCGAGTTTTCCCATGACCTTTTTTGGAGAAACTATTATATCCCCAGAGAGTGAATCATCAGATGGCCATAAATGTGAGGGTTGACATCTGAACTCTCAATTCAACTTCAGTGGTCAGAATGTCTCTTCTTTTGACAGTACCATGCTGTTTTGATTACTAAGGTTGTGTAATTATCTTTAAGATTGGGAAGTACAAGTCAAGCAACTTCATTTATCTTTCTCAAGATGGTTTTGACTATTGAGAAACCTTAACCTTCCATACAAATTTGATGATCGGCTTTTGGAATTTTTATTGGGATTACATGGAATTTTTATTGGGATTACATTGAATCTATAAATCACTTTAGGCGAAGTTTTTAAAAATGTTCCAGGGTTGAATGTGATGTCCCACCAAGAGCTAGCTACTTTTCGTTAATGTAGGAATTATTAAGTGGAATTTTATTTCTATTAGCAAAGCCTACATATTTATCATAACACAAAAGGACAAGTATTACAACAATATTGGTTATTTCTCAAATTGATCTGACTTAAATGTGTGAAAATTTCCTGGATAAATTCAGTTGCTCAGAAAATCTAGAGACATAAAAATGGTAACAAAATATTATCATGCCTAAACTGCAAGGGCTATGGATATAAATCAACTAAATTTCTTTCAGTTTTATCCCAGTGTGACCAAAGCTCATTATTAAAGGACCAAATATTACAATACTAAGAATATGATGGATATAAAATGGTATATATTGGGAAGCGGCTGTGGCTCAATCAGTAGGGCTCCCGTTTACCATATGGGAGGCCCCGGGTTCGGTTCCCGGGGAATCTTGGTGAAGGCAAGCCCGCCCACACGGCGCGGTTAGCTGACCCAGCGAGCACAAGCAGCAAGGGGGGGATAAATGAATAAATAAATAAAATCTTTTTTAAAAAATGGTATATATCATGTAATATACATTTATTTACATTACATACACAAAAATTCTGGATTCAGCATTTTGTCATTGATTTGGGACAGGTTTTTTGTGTAAGTTCAATTAAAGACAGGATTCAAAGAAATCTTTATTTCTAACTAGAGACTTTTCATTTATTTCTGCTTTACAAAGCTGAGCAAAGTACTCAAGTCCTGAATTCTCACTTGAGTCTAAAATCTCTAAGTGACAAAAATAAAGAATGAATAAAATGACATTCTATTTTTATTAAGCTTTGCTAAAGAAACCTCACAAATATTAGTAAGTTCTTATCAAATTAATCCTACCAGCAACATCAGTTTTAGATACACCCATGCTCTACTCCAGCACTTTACAGAAAATAAAATGGAAGTAGGGAGTTGATATATTCTTTTACAAAGGCTTTAGAAACAACAATTACCATTTAACCCCTCAAACCCACTTCTAGGTATAAACACAAAAATTTTGAAAGCAAGGACTCCAAGAGATATTTGCACACTGATGTTCATAGCAGCATTATTCACAAATGCCAAAAGCAATACAAGTGTCCAACAACGTATAAACAGGTAAATAATATGTAGTCATTTCTTCTTTACAAGGGAAATCAGAAAATACTTAGACATGAATGAAAACCAAGACACAACATACCATAACTTAACGGTATACAGCGAAGGCGATTCTCAGACGGAAATTTATAGCTGTGAATACCTATAGTAAAAAGAAGAAAGATATCAAATTACGAACCTCACTTGCCATGCTGAACTAGGAAAAGATGAGCAAAGTATACCCAAAGTTATCAGAAGGAAGATTAGAGAAGAAATAAATAAAATGCGGTAGAAAAACAATTGAGAATGAACAAAACAAAAAGTTGGTGATTTTTTAAAACAAAATTAACAAGACTATCTAGACTTACAAAGGAAAAAAACACAACTACAATCAGAAATGAAAATGTTGATGTCACTAATGATCTTACAGAAATAAAAAGGATTATAAGCAAGTCTATGAACAATTGTACACAACAAATTAGGGAAGGGGAAGGGGTGGGTGCAGTCACCAGTGTTGACCATGGTTCTGCCAGGAACTCCGTAGGAACCCAGTGGGCTAAAGGGACCCCTTCCCCCAACACACACGAGGAGTCTGGGCGCCCGGTGGGATGTTCCTGTCTAGTCCGCTCCTGGGGATGTCCTGGAGAAGTAGCGCCTTCTGAGCCAGGCCTCGCTGGAGTCCGCCCTGATCCGCGCCCCACCTCGGCGTGGGAGATCCCCTCAGAAGCCTCCAGCTCTGCTGCTGCCAGACACAGCCGCTGCCGCCCAGCCCCGGGCCAAGGAGAGCGGTTCCCCAGCCAAGGAGCCTGGCGGGGACCGGCGGCCGCACTAGGACAGTGCCAGGGCGCTCCAGGGTACCAGAAGGTCAAGGGAGGAGCGCAGGGAGCACGACCTCCCCCTTCCAGCGGGCGGCGAGTCCCTGGGAGAGGGGGAGAGGGGATGGGTCCAGGAGCTGCCCTGGGCGCTGACTCTCGGTTTCCCCCGCAGGCCGCCAGCGCCTGAGCGCACCTTGGGCTTCGCGTGGGACCCTCTGAGTGTTGTCTACCGCGTAGGGGCTCGCCCCGCCCCGTAGCTCCGCCGCCGCCTTCTAGGAAACACCTGAAAGCACCTACCACGACCAGGAGCCACAGGACTACATCCGCGAGAGCCTAGGGAGGCGCATGGGGACCAGCTGGACCGCGTCCCCGCCCAGCACCAGGGCCAGGAACACGTGGGAGCGCGGCACACTGGGAGCCCCGCCCGAAGGCCCTGCGCAGGACTAGAACCCCCACCCTCCCGGCCTGGTGAGGTTGGTCCCTTCAGGCAGCCCGCAGAGGTGGAAGCGCAGTAGTCCTGGGACCTTTGCCCCTCATCCCCTCCTGGCTCCGAACCCTGTGCAGACCCTCTTTGAAGAATGCACGTCTGTAATCTTTTTTCAAATGTAAAAGCACAGTTACATAAAGTCTGGGGTGAAACTTTTCCACACGCGTAGATTGTTGGGGAATTTAAATACAGCTTTTTCGGAATCGATCTCTTGTTTTCTGAGCCTGAGAAGAGTTTATTGGGGAAAAACAGCAAGTTTTAATATTGTTTTCCCCAAGGTGATATGCATTTTAATAGATTTGTATTTTTTAAAAATCTGTGCTCTTTAGATATTAAAAAAAAATGAAAAATGAATAACATGTAGTATATACATACAATGGAACATTTTCAGATGGAAAAAGAAGTGAAATTCTGATACGTACAATAACTGGGTGAACCTTAAAGACATCAAGTTGGGTGAAATAAACCAGCTGGAAAAGTATATATTGTGTAATCTCACCTTTATTAAGTAATTAGAATAAATAAACTCATAAGTCAGAATGTAGAATATTGGTCACCAGGAGATGGGATGAGCTAGGGAATGAGGCGTTAATGCTTAAAATGTACAGAATTTCTAATTGGTTTGATCTTAAATTTTGGTAATGGATGTGATGATGGTAGTACACATGAACATAATTAACAACACTTAATTGTATATGTCAGTATTGTTAAAACGGGGTAAGTCTAGGTTGTATATATGTTAGTAGAATAAAAATAAAACAAAAACACAGGCAAGAATAGGACTGCACCATGCAAATGGTGAAACTTCTGTAGTCGATAACCTTTCATGAAGTGTAAAAAATCTACCAACCTAATGCAAGTTGTTAATAATAGGGTGGCATATGCTAACTCTGTATTTTATTCATGACTTTTCTGTAAACCTATAACTTCTCTAATTAAAAAGCAAAGGAAGGATAAACAAGCAACAAAAAATAATGAATATTTAGATTACCCTACCAGACAAAGAACCATATCCAAGTGAGGTATATTTTGAGGGCAAAGGGAATATGGAATGACCAGTGGGGGGGAAGAAAGTATTTATAAATACCAATATGACCTTGTGCCTAGCTGCAGAGATGATGCATGTATTGTTATGAGTATTTCTTATTTTGTCATTAATATGTTTGCATGTATATACAGGTGGCTGAAGTTGTCTGTTTTGTGACATTTGAAACCATTTTTGAAAAAAAACTGTATTCATTGTCATGCTATTTCTTTTGTTTTCTTTTTTTTTCCTTTTATTTTGTACATTTAATAATTGAATATATGATCAATTAAAAACTGAAAAGTAAACACAGATGAATAAATGCATACATATCTCAATTAAATGTACTGGATACATATAAAAATTTTTTAAATCAAACAATATGTTACACAATATATTTGGTTCATAGTCACACAATCATACAGTATTTGTCCTTTTGTTGCCTGGCTTGCTTCCCTCAGCATAATGTGCTCCAGGCTCATCCATGTTGTCATATGCTTTACGACTTCATTTCTTCTTATAGCTGCACAATATTCCATCATGTGAATAGACCACAGTTTATCCATTCATCTGTTGATGGACACCTGGCTTGTTTCGAACATTTAGCAATAGTGAATAATGTTGCTATGAACATCAGTGTGCAGTTGTCTGTTTGTGTCATTGCTCTCAGTTCTTCTGGGTATATACCCAGTAGTGGTATTGCCATGTCATGTGGCAAGTCTATGTTCAACTTCTTTAAGAACTGCCAAACAGTCCTCCACAGTGGTTGTACCATTCTGCATTCCCACCAACAGTGAAGAAGTGTTCCTGTCTCTCCATGTCCTCTCCAACACTTGTAGTTCTCTGTCTTTTTAATAGTGGCCATTCTGATATGTGTGAAATGATATCTCATTGTAGTTTTCATTAGCATTTCCCTAATGATTAGTGATGTTGAGCATTTCCTCATGTGTTTTTTTGCCATTTGTATTTCTTCTTTGGACAAATGTCTATTTAATTCTATTGCCCATTTTTTAATTGGGTCATTTGTATTTTTACTGTTGAGTTGTAACATCTCTTTATATATCCTGGATATTAAACCCTTATTGTATATGTGATTTCCAAATATTTTTTCCCATTGAGTTGGCTGCCTTTTCACTCTTTTGACACACTGTGATGTGCAAAGTGTTTGATTTTGAGGAACTCCCATTTATCTATTTTTTCTTTTGTTGCACATGCTTTGGGTGTAAGGTCCAAGAAACCACCACCTACTACAAGGTCTTGAAGATGTTTCCCTGTATTTTCATCTAATAGTTTTATGGTCCTGGTTTTTATATTTAGAACTTTGATCTATTTTGAGTTGATTCTTATATAGCAGGTGAGATGGGGTCCTCTTTCATTCTTTTGGTTGTAGATATCCAGTTCTCCCAACACCATTTCTTAAAGAGACTGTTTTGCCCTGTTAACACGGAATTGGTAGGTTTGTCAAAAACCAGTTGACTATATAGGTGAGGGTTTATTTCTGGGTTCTCAATTCTATTCCATTGATCGATGTGTCTATCTTTATGCCAGTACCATGCTGTTTTGACCAATGTAGCTTTGTAATATGTTTCAAGATCAGGCAGTGAAATTCCTCCCACTTTGCTCTTCTTTTTTTAGAATGTTTTTGGCTATTCGGGTGTACTTACCCTTCCAAATGAAATTGATAATTGCCTTCTCTAATTCTGTAAAGTAAGCTGTTGGGATTTTGATTGGTATTGCCTTGAATCTGTAAATCAGTTTAGGTAAGACTGTCATCTTCACTATATTTATTCTTCCAATCCATGAACATGGAATGTCTTTCCATTTGTTTAGGTCTTTTTAAATACCTTTTAGGATTATTTTGTAGTTTTCTGCATATAGGTCCTGTACTTCTTTGGTTAAATTAATTCCTAGGTATTTGAGTTTTTTTGTTCCTATTGAAAATGGAATTTTTCCCAATCCCCTTCAGATTGTTCAGTACCAGTATACAAAAACATTACTGATTTTTGCCTGTTGATCTTTTATCCTGCCATTTTACTGAACACATTTATTAGCTTAAATAGCTTTGTTGTGGATATGTAAAGATTTTCTAAGTACAGGATCATGTCATCTGCAAACAGAGTTTTACTTCCTCTTTTCCTACTTTGATGCCTTTCATTTTTTTTCTTGTCTAATTGCCCCAGTTAGAAATTCTAGAACAATATTGAATAACAATGGTGACAGTGGGCATCCTTGTCTTGTTCCCGATCTTGGAGGGAAAGCTTTCAACCTTTTCCCACTGAGTATGATGTTGGCTGTGAGTTTTTCATATATGCCTTTTATCATATTGAGGAATTTTCCTTCTATTCCTATCTTTTGAATTACTTTTCTCAAAAAAGTACTCTGGATTTTGTCAAATACCTTTTCTGTGTCAATTGAGATGATCATGTTGTTTTTTTCCTTCAGTTTGTTAATGTGGCATATTACATTGATTGATTTTCTTATGTTAAACCAACCTTGCATACCAGAAATAAATCCCACTTTGTCATGGTATAAGTCTTTTGATATGCTGTTGGATTTGATTTGCAAGTATTTTGTTGAGAATTTTTGTATCCATGTTCGTTAGAGACATTGGTCTGTAATTCTCTTTTCTTGTAGTATCTTTATCTGTCTTTGGTATTAGGATGATGTTGGCTCCATAAAATGTGTTGGGTTAATTTTCCTTCTTCTTCAATTTTTTGGAAGAGTTTAAACAGAATCGGTATTAATTCTCTTTCTAAATGCTTGGTAGAATTCACCTGTGAAGCCATCTGGTTCTGGACTTTTCTTTGCTGGGAGATTTTTGATGATGGATTCAATCTCCTTAAATGTGATTGGTTTGTTAATTTCTTGTAGCATCAGTGTAGGTTGGTTGTGTGTTTCTAGGAATTTGTCCATTTCCTCTAGGTTGTCTACTTTGTTAGCATATAGTTTCTCATAATATCCTCTTATGATTCTTATGATTCTTTTTATTTCTGTGGGGTCATTTGTAACTCCCTCTGTATTAGTCAAAGGAGTGCTAATGCAAAATACTAGAGATTGGTTGATCTTTATAAAATCTACATTTATTTGGGGTAGAATTCCATAGTTACCAGGCCATAAAGCATAAGCTTCTTCCCTCACCAAAGCTCATTGCCACATGTTGGAGCAAGACAGCTGCCGACATTTGCCAGGGTTCAGGCTTCTTGGGTTCCTCTCTTCCTGAGGCTTTTTTTTCTCTCTGAGCTTAGCTCCTCTGTTTCCACCACAAGGTCAGCTGTAGACTATCAGGTGAATGGCTTGCTTCTCTTCTCCTGGAGCCTTCTCTCCAACACCAAAACTCCAACATCAAAACTGCTCCCTCTGTCCTTTGCTTTGCCTTTTGTATTTGATTCCCCCACCCACCAAGGGGTGGGACTAAACGCCCTACTGACATGACCCAGTCAACGCCTTAATCATAAGTTAATCATGCCCAGATTAGCA
>JAKSZT010015480.1:55074-67085 GCA_026826555.1 Tolypeutes matacus | reverse complement strand
AGGCAGACACCCATCTGTGCCTGATCTGGGACCCAGCCCAAATGAGGTATGTCTTCCTTTGTGGAGTAAGGCAGGCCACTCACTGATGCCTCTTGGCCTGGCTCTCAGGCAATGTCTTCACAGAGCTCCACACAGGTTTTTGGTGAGGAGCTGGAGGAGGGGCTGATCTACACCATCTCTCTGCAGAAGGTGCAGGTACATGTGGCCCCGACCAGCACCAGCACCACTTCCAAGTGGGAGCAGGTGCTGATGGGGGTCACAAAACACCAGGAGAGCACCCCAGTGCCTGGATTCCACCCTGGCCACATACCTTCTCCCTGTCCCAGGGGTTTCATGCTCGAATGACCCAATATCCCAATTCCTGAAGCATCTGTGTCCCCACCAATCACCCACCACACTGCCATTCTATAGAGCAGGGGGCAGGTCACGTCAAATGGTTAAAAGAATAGCAGAATGGGGTCTTTTGCATGCGTTACCCTTCAGGGTAAGCTGAAGGGTGGGCTCCCTTCAGATATGTGTGCATTTTGCTGCTGTATTTGCCTCTGAGAACTCACACGGAACAGAAGCATGACCATCCAGTGGTGTCACCCTCATGGTGAGGTGGCAAGGTTCAAGGGGGGAAAGAAACATGGCTGAGTGTTCCTGTGACTCTGAGGTGGATAGCATGATGGCCAGAGCATCCTTGCTAGTATGCAACACAGGATTCTGGACTACTGATGAGGATGATCAGGTCTTTGACCTCAGATCACAGATGGACAACAGGCTTAGGGAGGCCAGCCAGCTTGCAAAAGTTCATGCAGGGGACATCTGGCTTGTGATGGCAGCAGATTTCCACCTGCCCACTTGGTCCAGGTATCCAAGACCCAAGGGGCAATAAAGGAGGGGTGGAGGGCCTCACTGACCTTGTCTTCAATCTTGCCAGGAGGGGATCACCAAGTTTGCTACCCTGTTGAGGAACCCCAAAAGAGCCCAGAAGCAGCCTCAGGAGGAGAGGGTGAGTTGCCTGAGGCCAGGAGGTTCAGAATGGGGCCGCCTCCAAGTCAGCATGGGGGCCCTCCTCAAGACCATCTTTCCTGGGCTACTGAGCTTGGAAAGCCTCCCTTCAGTGTCGCCTCCCCTGAGACTTTTAAGGCAGTGAGCTGTGGGAATCCAGAGGGAACTAGATGCATCCAGTAAGAGCAAGAGCTTGGAAGACCTGAATCAGGGTGGATTGAGTGGCAGAGGGGGATAAATTTGGTGATTTTAGAAAAGGCAATGCTGGGAGGTAAGTGCAAAGGAGTTTGGGGTCCTTGGAACCTGGGAAGGAATCTTTGGGGTGACAGCTAAGTGTCTGAGACTGTCCCAGGGGAAAACTGTGTGGTCCTAAGGAGTATTCAGGGAGGGATCTTGGGGGCAACTGAGAGTCTGTGCTCATTCCCACCCTACCCTATGCCACAGGGTGTCATCCAGGGCATTGTCCCATGCCTGGGGACATTCCTCACTCAGTTTTTGATGGTGGACTATGTTATGCAGGAGTATCTGCATGTAAGTGAGCCTGGTGGCTGGGGCAGGGTGGGAAAGGGACCCTGAGTCTTGGGAGAAGAGGCCTTCTCCCTGAGCCCTGAGCTCTTACCGGTGGGCACAATACATCTCCTGAGACTCACAGTGCCCTAGGAGTGCTGGGGTACCATGGCTGCCTTGCAGATGAGTAAAAGGAGGCTGGTCCAAGAGGCCATGTCTCCATTGTCTTCATAGGCTGGGAGTGGAAGGTTTCTCTGTCTCCACTCCCAGTCCCCAATCCTGGCACCCAGAAGTCTGCCTGGGTCCATCCCTGGTCTGGGCTGCTTGGTGCATGTTGAACTCTGTAGTCATTCAGTGTGGCAGGGGCTAAGGGGCAATGGGCATGGCAATGGATGGGGGCCTCTTTATGATGGATGCAAACTCTCTGCCGTCCAAGGGAGAATGGTCAATTTTGACAAAAAGAAGAAGGTGAGCAGCTGTGGCCATCACTGTCGGGGGCGGGCAGGAGGGGGAGGTGGAAAACAGGGACCCTTTTGGGCAAGACACCCTGAACTGCATGCAACTTCCTCTTAGATTGATGGGGAGAGTTTGAGGAGAAAAGACAGTGCTGACCCCTCCCTCTGGAGGGTGGGGGTTATATATGGGATAGGGACTATATGTGGGATGAAGTACATCTTCCTGGAAGATGAGCTATGTGAACTGAGGCCTGAGGGCATGTAGAGTCTGGAAGGGAGTGGAGGAGTGAAGGACCCACAGAAGCAAAAGCAGCTACTGGCCCCTGTCACACCCACCAAGCCCACCCAGGCCTCAGCAGTGCCTCTTTGTTCCCTCTGGTCCCAGGAATACCAGATGGTCACTGAGCTCCAGCATCTCCAGGCAGTCTGCTGCTTTGACTCCCTTGTTCCCAATGAACAATTTAGGGCATGGTTTGGGGACTTGGAGCAGCTCAGCAAGATTGACAGGTGAGGCCAGGACTGGATCTGGAAACTGTAGGGGTGGGATCTTGCTGCTGGTTCCTTGGTCAGCATAGGACCTGCTGTCTGAAGATTCTGGGGCACCCAAATGTCAACTCCTGTGTGGACACTGGGAGGGAGCCCTGAGATGTGCTCCTAGGAGCCTCACAGCCACCACTCTGTCCACTCTGTAGCTACCACCTATCTTGTGAGCTGGAATCCCCACCCCAGTCAGCCAGTAAGAACTTCATGGACAAACACCACCCAGAAGGCATCAAGTCTTGGAGTGAAGGGTGAGTTCCCCATCCAGGGTGGGCAAGTGTGGGCTGGCTCAGGACTCACGGAAGCTTCAGGATAAGCGTGGGCTTGGGGAGCCTGACAGTTTAGTGCTCCACACCCAACCAAGCCTTTGACTGGGGAAAGTTGCCCAATCTCTGGGCCTGTTTCCTCTTCTGTGAAATGGAGTGATGCTGCATGATCTCTAAGGCAGTCAAAGCCCACTGGCTCCTTTAGATGGGCAGAGCACTAAGCAGGTGCAATAGTAACAGGGCAGAAATTTGGTTGCAACTCTGGGGAGGCCCCCAAGGTAAGCCGACCATCCTTCCAGCAGCCAGGCCCCAGACACTGAGTCCAGTGGTAGCAGCGCCCCCCACTCCAGTGTGCAGCTCCAGTGTGGCCCTGACTTCAGCAGCGGGGATGCAGCTGACTCACCTCACATACACATGGCTGTCTCCTCAAGTTCTAAAGTGAAAATTCACCTGAACCATGTCCCAGAGTCCCAAGATGGCCAGAAAAATGAACGTGACTGCCCAGCTCCTCTCATGTCAGCCCTCACCCTCACCCTTCCTCTCCTGTGCCGGCTTGGCCCTCTCTGAGTCCACAAAGAGGTTGAGGAGTGTTGACAACAACAGTACTTCTAGAGCCCCCTGGAGCTTCTCAAGCAGGCCTGGGGTGCTCCGAGCCTCCAGGTCTTCTGCTGATCTAGCTGTCACTCAGTTGGAACAGTTGACCTCCACATCATCACAGAAGTCCTCCATTGTCACATCAGCAACAGGAGGAACGTCATCTTCCTCGTCCTCCATCAAACCCAAGGCCAAGCGGACAAGCCACAAGCGTCATGACACACGGCCACACTATAAACGGCACATGGGCAACTACTGCATTGTCCGCATCAGCCTGCTTAAGGACAATGACAAGTACAAGAACATTGTGGTGAGCCTGGCATGCGGCCATCCCCTCGGGTCCCTCAGTGGTTCAGGCAGTAGACACATAAGAAAATACATGTTCCCTCCCTGCCATCCTGGAGTAGACTTCCTAATGGGTGGGGAAGGACAGACAGCCCCCTCCAGAAGCAGGAAGAGTGTGAGTGGACATAGGGGTTGAGGCTGGCACACTGAGTGGGGAAGGCCTAGGAAGGGCTCTATGAGGCAGCTTCAAAGGGGAGGAGGAGGGGAAAGCCTGCCAGCCCTGATGGGGACATGTGCTTGGCCAGCCAGAGGGACAGCCTGGAGGCCAGGGTGAAAGAGCAGGGGTCAAGGGGAAGAGCTGAGGTCAGAGAGGTGTTGGGAGCTGGGTCACATCAAGCCCTGTGAGCTGATGGACAGAGCTTGACTTTCTCACATGTGATGGGACTCACTGGAGGGTCAGAGCAGAACAGGGACAGCAGGTGACCTTTGGTCTCAAAGTGGAGATTGGGCCAGTGTGTGGAGACACCGGCCAATGATGGGCTGCTGAGGTGACCTAGAAGTTAGGAAGGGGTCTGTCCCACAATGGTGGACTTCAAGGCATGAGCAGTAGCCAGATTCTGGATGGGACATGCAGATGGAGACACCCCAGTCCCCACTGTACAAAGGCTGGCTGAGCTGCCATGTTGGACACCCACCCCAGGCTGCACTTCTCTTGTGACTAGGAGCAGGAGTGGTTTTAATAAGCTGTCACTTGTTTGACTCATGACCTGAGCCCTGCCTATAGCTGGGCCCTCATGGTCAAGGCAACTGTGGTCTGGACCTTGCCGACCACAACTGCATCCTGGAGCCCAGGGCAGTCCTGCTGTGCTGCAGGTTGTCATTTAGCCCTTCCTCCTCTTTGACATCTGGGCTTGGACTAGATGTCATTTGCTCTGCCCTGGGGTTTCACTGCTACCTGGAGGTGTCCTGGAGGGGCAGGGGCAGGGCAAGGGCACTCCCTGAAGACAAGCTATCTCCCATGACTGGGAGGCAGGAGGTGAAAGAGAGAGGCCTAGATTTCACTCCTCAGTTCCCACCCTCTGCTGCATGGTCACCCTTTGTCCCTAGGACCCTAGGAGCCCACAACAGTTTTCAGGACGAGGACCCAGGGGACAGAATTCAGCCTATAGGGCAGGGGTTTGGACCCATACTGGGAAACCTCAAGACAGAGGTGAAGGTTCTTATAGGAGATGGTTGTAGGAAAGATTGGAAAGACCCCTCATTCTATGGAGGTCTCCCCAGGGGAGCAAGGGAAGACAGTGAGGCCCCTATAGACCCAGCCCTGACCAGAGATGGCTCCATAGGGTCTCCGGCAGCTGCACTCTGGGGGTGCTGGCTCCAGGACCCAAGCCCTGAGGACATGTATCTGGATCCACTGCAGGTGACCGACCAAGAAAAGGCTCCAGCTGTGATTCACAAGGCCCTGGAAGGATACAACCTGGATGGGGACAAGCCAGAAGACTACAAACTGGTACAAATCATTTCAGAGGATCAAAGTAAGTCAGGGGACAAGTTTGAGAGGGTGATGGTGGATTGGGTAGGCTGAGTACCATATCCCCAGCCTGAAGGTCTGAGGCCCCCTGGCTCCAGTATATCTGAGAGCGTGGCGGGTAGGCACCCTGTCCACAAACCACGCTGCCCAGAACAGCCCTCGGTACCCACAGCATCTTCTCCTGACCTGCTCTTTCTCCCTTGTCATCCATGGACATGACCTTGGCCTTGGGAAACCAAGTTCAAAGCTAATAACATTGAGGTACCAAGAGAAAGGGATTTTCACCTTGGACCATGAGCAAGATGGCCAAGCAGTGGGCTCAACTTGAAATGTGTCCTCTGGACAGGAGGGGATGAATGCACCTCCAAAAGCATGACTGGTAGACACAAGCACAAACATGCCACAGGCCATGCCTTTATGATGATGAAAACTAGACAAAATATCCTTGATCCACTTAGGAGGCCCTAGGGAGCTGACTCAGTATTTAGTAAGTGGGAAAGGGAAAGTATCCAAAAGAATAGCACAGACCCAGAGCCAGGCATCCTGGGCTCTGAGGCCTTAGATCAGTTTCTCAAGCACCAGGGCCTTTTTCTCATTCCCCAAAGGCATAAGAAAATTAACCAATATATGTGCACATGGTATGTATGTGCACAATAAAATTAACTGGGTTCTTGTCAATGAGCTGATTCCCTTCTCCCAGCCATTAGCCCAGGCAAATTAAAATGACTCCCACCATTCCTAGAAGTTGGTTCTAAATCCTCTATTGTCTTTCAAATGGGAAATGGGAGCTGTGAAGTGTGAAATAGGGCAGAAGGACCCATCCTACAGAACAGGAGGACTGAGGACTGGAGAGGTTAAGACAGGAGATGAGTAGCCACACCCCTGAGGCAGAGCCAGAATTCCAACCCAGTGTTTCTTTCTAGCTGGCTCTAGGCCAGGAAGACAGGAAGAAAATAACATCAAAGTGTAAATACTTGCTGGGTGTCAGGTACTACCTGGTCATGGAGGCCTTCAGGAACCCTGCTTGGGAGACCTGGGCCAGGGCTGCTCTTCACTGGGCCCTAGTAGACTTGTCCTGGGTAGGGCTGCATTAGGGGGCCATGCACTGGGTACTAGAAATCCAATTTCAGCTCTGAGATCCTGAGCAGAGAAGGTGGCAGGGGTGGGGTGGGGGAGTAGATGACCTCTTGGCAGCTCCATTCTGAGGTTGGCATTTATGAGTTATTGTCACTTTTCAAACAAAGGTCCTTGATTTTTAGCTGTGCCTCTGCAGAGTCATTCTTTCTGGCAGGCATCGTTCAGAGGGCTCCTTTTTGGTCCTGGAGTTGGATTTGGGAATTCAGGTCCCTGGCTGAGGCCTGCTCTTGTGGGGGCACAAAGGGTTGGTGTGTCCTGTGGTCACTCGGAGCACAGCTGACCACCTCTCTGTCCCACTCCCCATTGCTACAGATCCCGGACAGCGCGAATGTGTACTATGCTATGCAGCCCTCGCCCAAGTATCATTTTCTGCTCATGAAGTGGGACACACCCATGGATGACAAGGTTAAGAACAGAGCTCTCTCAGTCCTTCTGGGGAAAAAGCAGAAGGGACCCAAGTTCCTAAAGTATAAATTCTCCTTGGCCCCTCGTGCCCACCAGCCTCAGCCTCAGGGTCCCCCTTCCCAGGTCTGCCTGGCCAAGTAGTTTTGCTGACCCCAATCTCAGTGGGCCAGGCCAGGCAGGCACTTCCCTTCCCACCAGCCAGTCTGGATCACCCTCAGACTCCACTTAACCCCCTGCACCTCTCTTAATGCCCTGAATGACTCTGCCCTTTGAAAGGATGTCCTGGGCTCCTGTGACCAGTCACTCATTTAGGGGACAACTGAGGG
Organism: Tolypeutes matacus; assembly: GCA_026826555.1. Classification (NCBI taxonomy): domain Eukaryota; kingdom Metazoa; phylum Chordata; class Mammalia; order Cingulata; family Chlamyphoridae; genus Tolypeutes; species Tolypeutes matacus. The sequence goes on along the minus strand of JAKSZT010015480.1, from coordinate 60,046 downwards.
TCTCACTAGGAGCCCTTGGATGACATCCATGATATTCCAGGTTTCCCAGCACAGTCTCCCCCCATGCTAGCCTTTTTCAGCAGTGTGTGAATCTCTGTTCACTCTCACCCATGTCCCCCCATTCCTCAGAAGTAGATGGAGAGACCCTCGTCACTGAGCTCACTCTCACTGAGTGAGTGAGGACGGGCCCAGTTGGGTCCCAGTTTTCTCAAATCTCATGCCACTGCAAGGGCCACACCCCACTGTCTCTGAGAATTTATGAGACTATGCTAAACATGGTTAGAAGGAGGATTTGGTGAGATTGGAAAACATTTGAATTTATGAACAGACAGCAAAAAATTATATAGAGAGAGAGAGCAGAGGGGCAATATTTATCTATTGTAAATAGTAAATGTTACATGAGTATTTTATTATTAAAGTCTTGTTTCAACTACATTCTCAAAGTTGTCGATTGGTTCTTTCATTTTCTGTGTTAATTGAAATGAGTTGAAGCCTCTCACATTGCTCATTCAAATAATATCATGCAGAGTCATCAGTTTATTCATGCAGAGTCATCAGTTATTTTAGAAGGGAAAAGAGAAAAGAGCCAGCCACCCTTCCCTGGCTTACTGAAACAAACACAGAAATCCCCTGTCACAGAGCAAATGTGCATTTCAGTGTCAATACACCTAGAAGGAGCTGAGACCACCCATGGAGACCATCAGGATTTAGATGTTGAAGGTACTTCCATTCACAAGGACAATTTCCTGACCCCGGGCAGGGCATTGTGTACCTTTCTACCACTTTGGAGGAAGGACATTTTCTGATTCTTGTCTGAGGGTTTTTTTGAGCACCAAATAGGAACTTGTAGTTTTCAAGGGCAAAGTCTAAATTTACATCAGCACTAGGTACAGATAAAATTAGAACACAGCTTCCAATGTAGAAAGGAAAAGGACAGAGGAAGATTATTAGCACACGGTCCATGGGGAACAGAACTTTGCATCCTCATTACCCCTCTAGATCCCATGGTCAGATCTTTACCTTAGATTTCATGCTTTAGGGTCCTTATCCCTGATACTGAATTCCTTTTCCTTATGAGGGGACTGGGGGGATTGAGATGCAGCTTTTCAGGCTCCAGATGAGCCCGGTTTCATAAGCACTACTGCTCCCTATGAACTAGTGCTTCCCACTGCCCTGCCATTCCTTGTGCAATTTCTTAACATAGAAAATCCATGGCAGGCCTTGGCCTCTCTGTTGAGTACCTGGTGACCTCTACTCCCCAGATGGGCCCTGAGGCATAGCCCGTGGGCTAAAAATGCCAAGACAAGAATACTTATTCCTTGTAAGCAGAGACCCACACACACTTTTCTGTGGGTCAAGGTGAAGTCTTGGGCCATGTGGTTTGAGATCCACCATCTCAGGGATCTCCAGTTTACACTCTCAGCTGTGTTGCTACTGATTGTCCTCAAGAGGAATTTGGCTCTGAGCCCTTAGAGCTTGCCAGCCCCCTGGGATGACCGCATCCATTGTCCAAAATTTGTGCTTTGCTTATGTCATTCAGGTGTGGACAATTCCTGTGGGGAAGGGTTGAAAGATAGGACCTGAGGGGGGGAAGGAATGCCACCTGGACTGAGGACCACAGTCTTGCACAGGCACACCTCACCACAAATTAAATTACTGAATGTCTTCCTGTCTGGGTGGTGACAGGCCCTGTCCTGAGCTATCTGTGTTCCCTCCTCTGGCTTCCCCATGTTCAGGAGCTAAAGGTGTAACCCCTGGCAAAACACAGAGCCCCAGGTCCCTGCACCAGCCTCCTGCCTGCCCTAGCTGTGGGCTGTGGGGCCACTTCAGGCTGGTTTATCAGGGAAGTAAAACACTATAATCTTACATTTTAAATAGGAAATATATGCATAAACTAATCCATTTTCTCTATAAACAACAGAGTTTCTAGCTCTTTTTATTGAGCAGGCCTATAAGTAAAGAAAATCTGGTAGCAACAACTACCACTGATGCCCAGATTGTGGTCTCTAAATACTATTTTCCATGAAAAGAGAAGAGGGCACCTAGGAGGTATGTGGGAGCCCAGGTCTTGGCCAGGAAATGTGTGAGAGGAACCTGGCAATCATGGTGTACTGGAGAGCATGGAAGGCACCAAAACCCTTGGGTGGAGTCCAACCATGACAGGAGCCAACTGGGAGGCCTTCTGGCCAAATCTAGGTCTAGTCTGGTATCATCATAGCCAAAAAGTACAAGCGACTCAAATGCACATGGAACGATGAAAGGACAAAGAAAATATGGTCTAGCCATACAATGGGGTAATATCAGCCATAAGACCTAATGAAGTACAGATATATGCTAGAAGGTGAGGGCCCTGAGGAATATTATGCTAAGTGAAAGAAGTCGGACACTAGAGGCTACTTATAGGATTCCATTTATATGAAAGATCCACATGAGGCAAATCCAGACCCACAGAAGATGAGTGGTTGCTAGGGGTTGGGGTGAGGGTGATTGGGGGGAAGGGACTGCTATTGGGTCCAGGTTTTCATTTCTAATTGATGAAAATACCTGGGATTAGATCATAGTTACGATTTTACAGTCTTATGAATATACTAAAAAGCAGAGTGTGGCACTTTAAAATGCTGAAATTACTGTATGTTAATTATATCTCAATAAAAAGTCGATACTGAAAGTCCATAAAGTTGTTTGCCTTAAGTGGGGCCTGGACAGCTTGGGAAATAGACAAACACCTGCACAAACACTGATGGTTTTAAGAAAGCCTCAGGGGCTTTCAGAGACTAGAGGAATCAGGGCAGGGGGCTGGGGATCAGATGAGTTACTGCTTCCCTGGCTCTGGCCTTTCCCCTTGACCAAATCTGCCCCCAAATCCCACCCCACTCCTGGGAATGGTATCGCCTCTCATGTATTTTGTGCAAAGCTCAGAGAGAATCTTCTCATTTCCCTGAGCTTCTATGCAAGCTGTTTGATGTCTTGAGTCTGACACAGGGAAGAAAAAGTCTTTGTGGGACCTTGTAAAGCAGCAGGGTGGTGACACTGCTCAAGCACTACTGTACTGGTTGCTAAACTGCCATGGCCTTGAGTCCCCTGAGTGCTACCCTAGACTACCTGGAAATTCTTTGGAGCCCCAGGACCTCCTCATGATCTGGCATCTAATGGGTTCATGCTTCTTGGTAGGGGGCCTCAGGACCCCAACTAATAGTGGTGCTCTTTCTCTTGATGAAACTGCCACCCTAGCTCCTTGGGTGCCCCTCCGTGCTCCCACCCCCATCCTGACTACCTCAAAACTCATCTTGTAGCTATGAGACTGCAGAGAAATGCCACCCAGAATGCAGGAAATCAAAGGAAAAAAGACACTCTCAGACCCTAACATTTCTAAATCTCAAACATACCTGATCTTCCCCTCTACACTCCCCCTCACTCATGATTTAGGCTGCCCTGGTGCTGAGAGGCCCCTAACCAGTCACTTCCTTCTCTGCCTCTTCCTCTCCTCCAGCCTTCCAGAACTCCAGGTGGCCTCATCACTGCCAAGGAAAACCCTCACCACTGAGGGGTCCTCATGGCAGCAGCCTCAGTAAATCCCTCACCCTGGCTTCCCTCTGCCAGGCATCTATTCAGGTAAGCCCACCTCATCAGAACCTGTGCTACTGCTTCATGCCCACACTCTGGCCAGTCTGACCATTGGTCATGGGGAGAGGTGGCTTGGTTGGTGCCTTCTTATCATCCCTAGTTGGTGGTCAGGACCACAAATTTACTTCTTTCCCACCAGCCATGTGACTTTGAAAGGAACAACAATGAGGACCTTGTCAATGGAAGGCCACACTTGTTTTCAGGGAGAAAATCTGGCCTGACAGTTAAGATCTCTGGTATTACAATTTTCCAAACTTCCTCAGTTACAGAAAGTTCTGCCTGGTAGCCAGATTAAATTTACTTCCCCAAAGCTGCCTTCCCACCATGGAGAGTACAGAACATTTCTTGAGATTTTTAATTTTATTACCCCCAAGGGTATGAAATCACCCTGACGTTCCACCAGGTAAGCTGTCTCCTGAGGGACTGGTGCTGCCTGCCACCTGAATGTCCGGTGCTCTTGCCCCTCACATGGCAGGGACAGCTGCTCTCGAGCCTGGTCCTTCTTTCAGGTCAGAAAGACTGGCCTGGTAGGGGAACAGGTGTTGGGGGCCAGAGTAGGCTCTCCAAGCTCATCTGCAAAGCCCAGGAAATCTCTTAGAACCCATGGCTTTCTGTGGACTTTCTGAGCATTAGGAGTCTTGGGCTGTTGATGAGGGTCTGCAGCAGAAGCCACCTCATCCTGGACCTTGCTGAGACATGGGGCCCTAGGATGAGTTAGTACAGAGAGACCGGGGTCATGCAGTGAACCACTGACCATCAAAGAGGATGTTGGCAATGCCCAAAAGCCTGTGGTGTGGCAGGAGAACCTGGACAAGGATGTCTGGGGACATGATGGGGACTGGAGGGCTGTGAGATTGTCCCACAGAGCTGGGCTTCTACAGTGTTTAGGGGCAGTGATGAAGACAGTCCAGGTTGGTGGGGTGTCCACACACTGACACCAGGCTACTGGGTGGGCTCCCAGGAGAAGAGGGTGCCTACTCATGGGGTGGGGGCTGGAACTGCACATTCTGGAGCCCCAAGGATGATCAAGGTGATGCCCTGGATAATTTGTGCTGAGCTCCATTAAGAGGGTACCTGGCAAGGGGCTGTGATGGCAGCTGGGCCTCAGGCACATGGGAGGGAGGACTTAGCAAGCAGAATAAGGGAGCAGCCCAGTTAGCAGGACAAAGACACATGGCCTGGAGGGTCCCATAGTCAGACTGCCTGGGAGCTCATCCTCATGAGTTCATAAAGAGAAGGACTCTCCAGCACAGGGTGACAGGAGGAAAAGAACAGTGTACCCAGGCCATCTCAGGGTTCCCAGGGAGGCCTTAAGGGATTCATTTCCTGCTTTCCATTCCCAGTGTAG
>JAKSZT010015480.1:32334-54974 GCA_026826555.1 Tolypeutes matacus | reverse complement strand
ATCTGTATAAGCAGAAGAGTTCTAAGTCAAGTGAACAAAATCCTAACTCAAATTACAGACACAGAGAATCACGGCCCCTTAATCAGTTCCCAGACTTGAGACAGTTTACAGACACAGAGCCCCTTGAATAAGGAGAAGGCCAGGTCCGCTTGGGGAGGACCCTCTTAAACTGCCAAAAATTCATAGTTACTCTTCCTCCCACTTTTCCCCAGGGAGACCTATGGCCTTTGCCAGAGTAACTGTGCATGGGGGAAAAGGAAACGATCAGACATTTCAGGGATTATCAGACATTGGCTCAGAAGTGACATTAATTCCAGGAGACCCAAAACATCCCTGTGGTCCATCAGTCAGGTAGGGGATTATGGAGGTCAGGTGATTGATGGAGTTTTAGCTCAGGTCCATCTCACAGTGGGTCCAGTGGGTCCCTGGACCCATTCTGTGGTTATTTCCCCAGTTCCAGGATGCATAATTGGAATAGACATACTCAGTAACTGGCAGAATCCCCACATTGGATCCCTGACTTGTGGAGTGAGGGCTACTATGATTGGAAAGGCCAAGTGGAAGCCTCTAGAATTGCCTCTGCCTAGCAAAATAGTAAATCAAAGGCAATACCGGATTCCTGGAGGTATTGCAGAGATTAGTGCCACCATCAAGGATTTGAAGGATGCAGGGGTGGTGATTCCCACCACATCCCCATTCAATACTCCTATTTGGCTTGTGCAGAAAACAGATGGATCTTGGAGGATGACAGTAGATTATCATAAACTTAACCAGGTGGTGACTCCAATTGCAGCTGCTGTCCCAGATGTGGTATCATTGCTTGAGCAAATCAACACTTCCCCTGGTACCTGGTATGCAGCTGTTGATCTGGCAAATGCTTTTTTCTCAATTGCCAATAGTAAGGATCACCAGAAATAGTTTGCTTTCAGCTGCAAGGGCAGCAGTATACCTTCACTGTCCTGCATCAAGGGTATATCACCTCTCCAGCCCTATGTCATAATATTGTCTTCAGGAACCTTGATCATCTCTCCTCCCACAAGACATCACACTGGTCCATTATATTGATGATATCATGTTGATAGGACCTACTGAGCAAGAAGTAGCAAAAACTCTAGATTTATTGGTAAGGCATTTGCCTGAGAGAAGATGGGAGATAAATCCAACAAAAATGCAGGGTCCTTCCACCTCAGTGAAATTTCTAGGTGTCCAGTGGTGTGGGACCTGTCAAGATATCCCTTCTAAAGTAAAGGATAAGCTGTTGCATCTGGCCTCTCCTATGACAAAAAAGAGGCACAAAGCTTGGTTGGCTTCTGTGGATTTTGGAGACAACACATTCCTCATTTAGGTGTGTTACTCCAGCTCATTTACTAAGTGACAAGAAAAGCTGCTAGTTTTGATTGGGAACTGGAACAAGATGAAGCCCTGCAACAGGTCCAGGTTGCTGTGCAAGCTGCACTACCACTTGGACCATATGATCCAGCAGATCCAATGGTATGGAAGTTTCTGTGGCAAATAGATATGTTGTTTGGAGCCTTTGGCATGCCTCTATACAGGAATCACAATGCAGACCCTTAGGATTTTGGAGCAAAGCCTTCCCATCCTCTGCAGATAACTACTTCCCTTTTGAGAAACAGCTTTTGGCTTGCTACTGGGCCTTAGTAGAGACTGAATGCTTAACCATGGCCCATCAAGTTACCATGAGACCTGAGTTGCCTATCATAAGCTGGGTATTGTCTGACACACCAAAACTTAAAATTGGACGTGCATAGCAGCACTCCATAATAAAGTGGAAGTGATATATATGAGATAGGGCTCAAGCAGGACCTGAAGGAACAAGTAAGTTACATGAGGAAGTAACCCAAATGCCCATGGTCACCACCGCTGCCAGGTTACCTTCTCTTTCCCAGCCCACAGCTTTGGCCTCTTGGGGAGTCCCTTACAATCTGTTGACTGAGGATGAGAAAACTCGGGCCTGGTTTACAGATGGTTCTGCACGATATGTAGGTAGCACCTGAAAGTGGACAGCTGCAGCACTGCAGCCTTTTTCTGGGAAATCCTTGAAGGATAGTGGTGAGAGCAAATACTCCCAGTGGGCAGAGCTTCGAGCAGTACATCTAGTTGTTCATTTTGCTTGGACAAAGAAATGGCCAGAGGTGTGTTTATACACTGATTCATGGGCTGTTGCCAATGGTTTGGCTGGATGGTCAGGGACTTGGAAGAAACATGATTGAAAAATTGGTGACAAGGAGGTCTGGGGAAGAGCTATGTGGATAGACCTTTCTGAGTGGGCAAAAACATGAACATATTTGTGTCCCACGTGAATGCTAACCAGAGGGTGACTTCAGCAGAGGAAGAGTTTAATAATCAAGTGGAAATGATTACCCACTCTGTGGCAAACGCTCAGCCTTTTTCCCCAGCCACTTCTGTCATTGCCCAATGGGGTCATGAACAAAGTGGCCATGGAGGTAGGGATGGAGGTTATGCATGGGCTCAGCAACATGTACTTCCCCTTACCAAGACTGACTTGGCTACAGCCAATGCAGAATGCCCAATCTGCCAGCAGCAGAGACCCACACTCAGCCCCCGATATGGCATCATTCCTTGAGGTGACCAGCCTGCTACCTGGTGGCAGGTTGACTACATTGGGCCCCTTCCACCATGGAAGGGGTAGTGATTTGCTTTAACTGGAATAGACACATACTCTGGCTATGGGTTTGCATTTCTGGCACGCAATGCTTCTTCCAAAACTAACATCTGTGGACTTACTGAATGTCTTATCTACTGCCATGGCATTCCACACAACATTGCTTCTGATCAAGGAACCCATTTCACAGCAAATGATGTGCAGGAATGCGCACATGCTCATGGAATACACTGATCTTACCATGTTCCCCATCACCCTGAAGCAGCTGGATTAATAGAACGATGGAATGATCTTTTGGAGACTCTATTATGGCACCAACTAGGTGGCAATACCTTGCAGGGCTGGGGAAATGTTCTCCAGGAGGCTGTGTATGTTCTGAATCAGTGTCCTCTCTATGGTGCTGGTTTCTCTCATAACCAGGATTCATGGGTCCAGGAATCAAGGGATGGAAATGGAAGTGGCACCATTCACTATTACCCCTAGTGACCTACTAGGAAACTTTTTCCTTCCAGTCCCTGCAACCTTAAGCTCTGCTGGTCTACAGGTTTGTCTCAAAAGGACATGCCACCAGAGAACATAACAATGATTCCATTGAACTGGAAGTTAAGACTGCCACCTCAGAACTTTGGGCTCCTCTTACCTGTGAATCAACAGGCATAGAAGGGAATTACTGTACTGGCTGGGGTGATTGATCCTTACTATCAAGGGGAAATAGGACTACATCTACATAATAAGGCTAAAGAAGAGTTTGCCTGGAATGCAGGAGATGCTCTAGGGTGTCTCCTAGTACTGCCATACCCTGTGATTAAAGTCAATGGAAAGTTGCAACAAATCAATTCAAGCAGGACTAACAATGGCCCAGAATCTTCGGGAATGAACGTTTGGGTCACCCCCTCAGGCAAAGAACCACGGCCAGCTGAAGTGCTTGCTGTAGGTAACAACAAGAACATGGAATGGGTAGTGGAAGAAAATAGTGATAAATATGAACTTCGACCACATGATCAGTTACAGGAATGAAGACTGTAATAGTCATTAACCCTTCTTCCTTGTTTCTTTATGAGAATGATTGTGGATGTACACAAAATGAATTTCTTGTTTTCTTCCCCTACTTTTTCCCCTATCATATGAAAAGTTGTATTAATTCCATGTCATAATATTTAAGGATGTCAAGTTTAAGAGTGAATATTACGCAATGACTTGCATCCTATTCTGTGGGGAATTAATGTGTTTCCGGTTGTACACAAGGGAGTTGAACATTGTTAGGCAGAAATATCCTTGTCTGTTATTGTTTTTAGTTAGAGACTAATTATGGTTTAGGGTAATCTGTATGACTGCCGAGTTGACAAGGGGTGGACTGTGATGGTTAAGCTAATGACTCAACTAGGCCAGGTAATTGTGTCCAGGTGTTTGGTTCAGCAACCACTGGGCTAATTGTAATACAAGAGCATTTATTGACTTCGATCACCAGTGAGTTTACTGCATGGATGGCTGATTACATCTGTATCAATAAGAGAGATTGCATCATCAATGGGTGATACTTTTATCCAATCAGTTGAATGCCTTAAAAGGGGAAGTGATTTCAACATTCAGAGAGAATTTCCCAGCTCATCTTTGGACAGCCAAATTCTCCCAGAAACCCATCAAGGACCTTTCATCGGACTTTCTTCGGAGCCCCTGGTTTGCACCCTGCCTGCAGAACCGGGACTTTTGCATCCACGGTTGCCTGAGAGACTCTTTTAAAATCTCATATTATTGACAGATATCTCCTGTTGATTCTGTTTCCCAAGAGAACCCTGACTAATACACTGCCCTTCACTGTTTAAGGCCCCTGTATGGCAGCCATGTAGGGTCACTCACCTTCCCCTTGAACTCTCTGCCTTTCTGTGACTTCCAGCCTTCCCCAGGCTTGTGCTGGACCAGCCATGCCCTCCTCTCCTGTCTGCCTTTAGATCCCACCCATCTTATGCCTCTTTACACAAACGTCCTCCCTGCAGATGAATTCATCACTTTTCCTTCTCTTCCTTCACTTTTCCTATATTTTTCTACTTGTTTGGGCCCTCTGGATTCTGTGTGTTTGTCTGTGTATGTGTCTTTTACTCCAGTGGACTCAGAGCTTGTCATGCAGGGATTCTCTTTGGACCCTCAGAGCCCTTGTTGTTTCCTCCATGATTAAGTTCCTTTGAATGAATGAATCAGGAAAGGTGGCCATGTGCCAAGCACTGTTGTTCTAGAAAGTTTTCAGATGTTAACAAAATTCATCCTCACAACCACTCTCTAAGGTAAGTACAATTATTTGAGAAATAGAGAACTTGAGGGTCAGGGATGTATAGTAAGGTCACTCAAGGTCACACAGCCAGTAAGGGGTGGAGGCAGGATTTGAAGCCTGACTCCAGAGCCCACCTGCTGAAGCACAGTCCCATACACCCTTTCAGAGAGCAAGGGCCCCAGGGTTCTCACAAGAGCAAGGGGTCAAGGAGCAGAGATGCCAAGCAGGAACCCCACTGTTCATCAATCTCCCCCCACCTGTTGTTGAGGGGCAAGGCCTTCTGTTTGTCAGCTGTGCTCCTCTTGGGCTGCAGGAAGAAGGAGGCTGCAGGATGATGAGACCCATGATGATGGCTATGGTGAGGCAGGAACATGGGGGTTTGGCAAGTCTGAGGTCACCTACTGTCTTGAGCTGGCTCTTTCCACTCTTTCCCAGGCCCTTCCTGGACCCAATGGTAGAAGAGGGAAACAATGACCAACACTATCATGGGGTCTACGTCCTGGGCTTACAGACCAATCCCTCACCCATTATGCAGATGAGAAAACTGAGGCTCACAAAGTGGAGGAGACTTTTCCAACACACTTAGTTAGGTCTTCTGGCTCCAGATCACAATCCAATACTTCATGATGTAATTGATATCTTGTTTAGCTACAGGGTGGCAGCTGGGACAGTGGTTTAACAGGTTGATACTCAAGAAAACTGGACTTTTTGAAGCATCTGAGAAGGCCAAATGAGCCTGGGCAGGGAAGGACCAGCCACAAACTCACAGGCTGCCCCAAGCAAGTATGGAAGTAGAGGAGCTTAGAGAAGACCCCAGATAGCTGTGTTTGCATCTCCTGGAGGCAGTGGGGAGGAGGTAGTGGTTAAAATGCAGCCTTGGTGTTAGATTGTCTAGGGTTTCCTTCTTTCTTGGACCTGCCCTGTGCCTGTCTATCCTTATCCTAAAAGGGAAGATACTATATATAGCAGCATCCTAGGGTTGTTAAGAGAATAGGCACCTAGTAAATGCTTTAGCATTCATTTTTTATCTACCAGACAGGAAAACTAAGGATCAGACAAGGGAAGCAAATGCCCACAAGTCAGTAGTGGATCAAAATCCAAGGTTCAGGTTTCCTGATTCCCTCTAGTAGATTTAACTGCCTCCCACTTCACTCCCCTAAACCTCAATTTCCCAGCTATAAAATGGAGATAAGTATATCACCCAAACCGTTGTGAGAAATTCATGGCACAGTAAGTGTGATTGCATAAAAGTTAGGGACCATATGCTATGTGTTGCTATAATGAGACATAAGTACATCAGTGCCGAGACCATGGGTCCTTTGGCAAGAGCCCCAGCAGGGAAGGACATATGTTGGAGAGTGACTGCAAGGAGGGCACATAAGCTCCCAGGACCTGGGCCACTACAGGCAGCCGGCTCAGCACTTAAGTCCCAATGTGCTGTCCTTGGAGCATGCCCAGAGCCTGGCTGTGCACAACGGGTAACACTAGGCTGTACGTGAGCACCAGGGTAATTAGGCTCTGCAGCAGGTGGATGATGAGGTAGCTGTGGGCAGGGGAGCCAGTGCTCACTTAAGGCTCTTGGTGACCCAGCCCTGATGCCCCTCCCTGCAGACCCCCCTAACCTCCCCACACATAAAGGCCATGCAATTTCCTGCCTGGCACATTTGCTCATGCCATTTCTCCTGCCTGGCATGACCTCCCCTTCCTTCCTGCTGACCTCACCCTTGCCCTCCCTGGTCCAGTTCAAATGTCAGCTCCTCTGTAAAGCACTTGTGCCTGCCCTAGGCATGGAGAGTCACTTGCACCTTTTGGTCAGCACCACATGGCTCAGGACAGGAGGGTGATTCCCTATTTCAGTGTGGATTTCTCCCTCCATCCTGGGTATCCCTGCACAGCAGGGGCTAGGGCTGCACCTTGCTCACCTCTCCCCCTTACCCACAGTCAAGACTCTGCAGGGGCCCAGGGAATGTGTGTTGACTTGTGTCAAATCATGGTACTCACCCTACAGAATATATGCTATTTGCCACCCAGAGTACCTTGCTACGACCACCTGAGATGGAAAGAGCAAAAGGTGTATCAGAGTGGAGGAAACCCTCTTTGTCCCCAACACATTGCCCAGACTTCCTGATATTTTTCCATGTCATTCCATGACATTTTACTCTGCAATTCCTATACTAGAAACTTATCTGAAGATAGAATAGTGAAGTTTTTTATATGAAATAAATAATATAAACTCTCATTAATATATCTTATGACACTTCAAAATGAAAATATTTTTGAGATATGGAATTAATGCAGTATATTATTATAACGAATTTTATCAATTTCTTTTCACTTTTTAAAATAATAGCTCCATGAAACTTACAAATGTATGTGTGGCATTCATTAAATTTCTCTTTGGCAGCCCTGGAGTATAATGTGTTATCACAAACACACACACACATATTTGTATTATGCATTGAAAATTTCTGGACAGATACACAAGCAATGATTAACACTGGTTAGCTCTGGGACAAAAGATTGCTATCTGAATGGAAGGAAGAATTGCTTTACACTAAATATTTCTTTGCATGTTTACAAAAGGAAAGAGCCTGTATATACATTGGAATAATGCTAAGGGAAATTTCAAAGGTGGCACAATGCTAGTTCTTTCCTCTAGCCCCATAAATCCTGGCAGGAGGCATTGCAGGGGTCATCACTCATGTGATAGGTGTGGAAAATGAGGTTCAGGCAAGGGAAGTAAGTGGATCTGGTCCCAGATCAGGGATGTGAGAATGGACACGAGTGCAATCTTCCTCACTGTGCATTCCTTCTCCTCCCTGTGGTCCATGCCGGCACCCTGCCCACGTCTCTGCAGCCGGCTCTGCACCTTGGTGTACTATGGTTGTTCTCAGCTGCAGGCAGGGCAGGGAGGAGCAGCAGCATCTACCTGCCCATGGGCCCAGGGAGAAGAAAGGAATAGGGTGAGGCAGGACTGCCATGGAGATCTGGGGTACTTTCCTGCCAGCAGAGGCTGCTCTTGGATGCCATCTGCAAGACACACATGCTTTGGGCAGGCAGAGGGTGAAGGTAAAAGGGCAGGATGCTCCAGAGAGATTGGAATTGGCCTTGGGCTTCCTGTAAATGTGTATGTATTTGTGTCTTGGGGGTGGGGGGAGAAAGAGAGAGAGAGTGAGCAAGAAAGAGAGAGAGAGAGAGTGAGAGAAAGAGAGACAGAGATGCATTAGATCCCAAAAATTCAACTGGTGTCTACATGCAAGTGCTCCCTAAACATGTAGGGCCATCCCCTTTTTCTCACACTGCTGTCCTTGAGGGTGATGCTTCTGTATCCTTGACCCAGTCCCCTTGATGGATGCAGTCCCCTTGACATTTAAAGGGAAAAGACTGAAAGGTATGCCCCTAAGATCAGAACAAGAAAGCAATGTCTGTACTTGCCAATTTTATTCAATGTTGTTGTGGAGGCCCTAGCTATGGTAATTAAGCAAGAAACTGAAGGGGGGAATAAAAGGTATATGAGTTGCAAAGGAACAAGTAAAACTATCTTTTTTTGAAAATGATATGGTCTTATATGTAAAATATCCCAGGAATCATGTGAAAATTTATTATATCTAATAAACAAGTTCAGCACGTTTGTAGAATACAGTATCAATATACAAAAATCAGCTTTATTTTGTACACTAACAACGAACAAACTGAAAATGAAAGTAAGAAAAACAATTCCATGTACAATAGCATAAAATGAATAAAATAATTAGGAAAATATTTAACAAAATAACTGAAATTCTTGTTTACTGAAAACCATAAAATTTTGTTGAAAAATTAAAGAAGATGTAAATAAATAGAAAGATACTACATGTTCATGGATTAGTAGACTTAACATTGTTACAATGGCAATGTGCCTCAAATTGACCTAGAGATTAAATGCAACCACTATCAAAATCCCAGCTTGTTATTTTTTGAAGAAATTGACAAGCTAATCCTAAAATTGATCTGGAAATTCAGGGGACCCAGAATAGCTAAACAATCTTGGAAAAGAAGAACAAGTAGAAAGACTCACATGTCCCAATATCAAAATATAATCAATGCTACAGTAATGAGGATGGTGTGGTAGGAGCATAAAGATAGACATATAGTTCAATGGAATAGAATTGAGAGTCCAGAAATAAACCTTCACATTTACAGTTAATTCATCTTCCCTAAGGCTTCCAAGCCAATTCAATGAAGGTAAAAGGGCCTTTCAACACTGGTGCTGGGACATTTGGATAACCACATGCAAAAGAATGAAGTTGGACCGCTTCTTAACACCACATACAAAATTAACTCAAAATAGATATAGTCCTAAATGTAAGAGATAAAATCATAAATTACTTAGATGAGAATATGGAAGGAAATCTTTATGACCTTGGGTTTGGCAATGGTATCTTAAATATGACACCAAAAGCACAAGTGACAAAAGAAAATAATAGTTACATTGAACGTCCTAAAAATTAAAAATTTTGGTGTTTTAAATAAGAGGCACTAACAAGAAAGTGAAAAGGCACAACAGAGAGTAGGAGAAAATATTTGCAAATCATATCTGATAAAAAAAATTGGGTATACAATATACAGATAATTCTTATATTCCATAATAAAAGACAAATAACCTGATAAAAAATGGGCAAGAATCTGAATATACATTTCTACAAAGAAAATAAATGTGTTCAATAAACACATAAAAATTGTTAACCAAAAGGGAATAAAAACCTCAATGAATATCAATCTTATTAAGATAGGTAAAATATATTTATTAAAAAGAAGTTTCTCTTAGGTATGTTTATGCAAAATTTCTCAAAAAAATGGAAAATCAAGAAATAAAAAAAGTAAATGAACAGAAATACACTATGACCAAGTCGGTTTTTTCATAAGTATGCAAGGGTGGTTCAACATAAGAAAATCAATTGATATAGCACACCATATTTATAAAAATGAAGGGGGAAAACCCATGATAATTTTGCTTGATGAAGAAAAGACAATTGACAAAAAAACAGCCTAATTTCTTGATAAATGGAAACATAGGAACAGAAGTTGTTTTAGTTTGCTAGGCTGTCTAAAGCAGATGCTATAAAATGTGTTGACTTTTTCTTTTTTTAGGAGGTACTGGGGATTGAACCCAGGACCTTGTACATATGAAGTGCCCACTCAATCACTGAGCTACACCTGCTACACAAAATGGGTTGACTTTTAACAATGTGAGTTTATTCTCTTACAGTTTGAGGACATGACAATGTCCCAATCAAGACACCATCAATGTGAAGCTTTCTTCCTGGAGACCTGATGAAAGCAGGCCTTGGGGACCTCTGCCACATGGTGAGTCAAATGACAGCATCTATTGATCTCTCCCTTCTCTTCTTGGTTTTGTTGCTTTCAGTTTAATACTTATATGACTCTTATCCTCATTCAAATTTCATTCTCTTACTCGGGCTTTCAATAAAAGACCTACACAATAAACAAAAAAAAATTAAATTCCTACCCTAGACAGTCCTGCTATGTTTTCTAATAGTGGCAAGAATCTCTAGAGTACATAGGCAATGCCCAATAAAATAAAACAAACCGAGACTCCAAGCCCTTTATATTAATGCTTGTGCTTATGAACCTTATTCTTGTAAAATTAAAACTTAACCTAATAATATCTATTGCCTAAGAGTTACCACTGGAAAACCTTGTTACTCTAATGTGGCCTCTCTCTAAGCCAAACTCATCAAGGAATAATAAAAAAAATTACTCACTACCTTGCTTGCTGCATGGGACATGATTCCTGGTAATCCCCAGTGCCAACCAGTGATGTATTTGGAAAAAGGCCTTGACCAAAAGGGGGAAATGTTAAACGCAAAAGAGTTTTTATGTCTAAGAGATTTCAAAGTGAGTCGAGGTTGCTCCAGAGTTTATCATATACACAACTCAGGCAGACCTCATTAACTGTCACAGTAAACAAAGCCTCAAACAAGGTGCTCCTGAGGGCTTTTAGAAACATCTGGACACTATATGCAAGGCAGACCACCCTAGGAAATCAGCACCCCATCAGTGGGCCTTAACTTGGAATATATGATAACCTATTTCCCCACTGGAACAGAGTTAGGCTTATATATAATTTCCCAACACATGATTTTTCTACACCTTTTATTTGAACTTATAATAAGCCATATATCCATTAAATGTATGTCCCAGGGACTTATTATATCTTCAGTCATTTCATATTGTGATTGAACCTGAGTCTCAGCAGAGTTGCAGCCAAAACCTACTCTCCAATACATTGAACTAACCCAGGACAACTCACAAGAGGATGGTGGTGGACAACCTGACCCCAGAAAATAAAGGGTATCTACAACTGCAAGGAAAACATTTCTTTCCATCTGACCCATAAGATCTAAGTCCCTCTCAATATGAATCAGAGCAGGCACTGCCTTCTCAAAACCCTCAAGACTGAGGAATGAACAACCATAAGGAAGGAATGCAATAATGGACCATAGTAAATATATTATTATTGTAGTAATGGGAGAGCTTGTAACACTGATATAAAAACAGTTGTTACCAGAGGTTTTGAGGGGTGGAGGAGGGAAGAACAGGTGAACATAAGCATTGGAATTGTTCTGCACAATATTGCAGTGATGGATACAGGCCATTACACATTTTGTCAAAACATATAAAATTTTATGGTGCAAAGTGTAAGCCATAATGTACACCATAGACCATGGTTAGTAGCAATGATCCATATTTTTGTCAATTGTAAAAAATGTACCAAATTCATGTAAAATGTTATTAATAGGAAATGTGAGAGGCAGAGGGGGTGGGGTATATGGGAGTCCCTTGTATTTTAGATGTAACTTTTCTGTAATCTAAAACTTCTTTAATAATAAGGTTTAAAAAATAGAAAAAAAAAACACAGAAATGTATCGTTTCACACAAACTATAATGGCTATTATTATTATTTTTTTTTTTTTTTTACCAGGAGGTCCTGGGGATCGAACCCTCGAACCCAGGTCCCTCCATATGGCAGACGGACGCCCAACCATTTGAGCCACATCCACCCCCTAATGGCTATTATTAAAAAAGAGAAAATTACATGCATTGGAAAAGATATGGAGAAATAGGAACACTCATTCTTTGCTGGTGGGAATGCAAAATGGTGCAGCTGCTATGGAAGTTTGACGATGCCTCAAAGATCTTACTATAGAAGTGCCATAAGACCCAGCAATCCTGCTACTAGGTAAATACCCAGAAGTGTGGAAAGCAGGGTCTGCAACAGATATTTGCACACCAATGTTCATAGCAGTACCATTCACAATTGCCAAAAGATGGAAGCAACCAAAGTGTCCATGAACAGATGAATAGATAAAATGTGGTATTCATATAAAATAGAATATTTTTTAATATAAAGAAGTCCTGATGCATGTGACAATATGGATGAACCCTGAGTACATTTTGTTGAGTAAAATAAGCCAGGCACAAAAGGACAAATATTGTACAATCTTTCTGATATGAGCTAATTATAAAAAGCAACCAAATAAGCAAAATTTGTTTAATATAAGTTACCAGGTGATATACTGAGGTTTGAGAATGAGGAGGAGTTAGTGCTTAATTTGTACAGGATTTGTATATAGGTTGATTGCAAAGGTTTGGAAATGGATGATGGTGATGCTAGCACATTATTGTAAGTATAATTAAGAGCACTGAATGACACTGGTGAACTTGGTTAAAAGGGGAAATGTTAGGTCATATATGTTACTAGAATAAAATTTAAAGGTTAAACATAAGACTGAGCAAAACAGTGAACCTTATGGTACATGATGGACTACAGTTCATAGTACAAGTATAGGAATATTTTCTCATGTATATAATAAATATACAACACTAATACAAGGTGTTAATAATAGGGTGGTATATGGGGAAAAGTATACCTAATGTAACTATGGACTATAGTCAATAGTAATACTTTAATAATCTTTCATCAATTGTAACAAATAATTCTTTTTTAGTTTTTTTATTTTTAAAGAAGCTTTAGATTACATGAATGTTAAATAAAAAATACAGGTAATCAACTAACATGGGAATCCCAGTGGGTTCCGTGTAATATTTTGGGTATCTAAGCACCTCTTAAAATATATTTATATATATACATAAATAACATTTTTGTAAGCAAATGCACATAAATGCATATACATTTATATATCATTTTGCAAATGTTGGTATGTATTGTGAAAATTTTGATTTTTACCCACAATAAAAAAAAAAAAAATACAGGTAATCCTCCTATCCCCACCCCCTCCCACTCCCATACTTTCCCACATTAACAACATCTCTCATTAGTGTGGTACATTTGTTACAATTGATGAACACATATTGAAGCATCGCTACTAACCACAGACTATATTTTACATTATAGTTTACACTCTGCCCCATACTATTTTATAGGTTATGACAAAATGCATAATGGCCTGTATCCATCATTGCAATGTCATGCAAGACAATTAAAAGGTGCCCAAAATGCCCCCATGTTACACCTATTTCTCTCTCTCCCTCAGAACCTCTGTAACCACTGCCTTTATATCAATGATAAATTTCTTCCATTCCTAGAATAGTAATAAATCAATGATAGAATAATAATCAGTCAACTTTAGTCCATTGTTCATTCCCTAATCTTGAGGATTTGGGGATGGTGATGTCTACTCTGTTTCTAATTGAGAGGGGACTTAGATCCCATGGGTGGATGGATGGAACTACCTTGCTTGCAGTTGCAGACACTCTGTTCCTTTTGATGAGCATTGTCCATCATCATTTCATTATTAGTTGTCATAGGTGACTCCAATGAACTGGAGAGTACATGTTGCACCTCTGTTGAAATTGAAGACTTAACTGGCACATGAATAGACTAAAGATTTAAGTCTCTGGGACATAAATTTAACAAACATACTGCTAATTTTAGATTCAAATAAAAGGGACAGAAGAGCCATATGTAGGGAAACTATAAATGAGTCTAACTCTGCTACACTGGGGAGCATAAATTCCAGTCAGGCCCACAGATAGTGTGCCAAACTCCTGAGCTTGTCTGTCCTTTAAAGAGCAGACAATTATTTTTTTTAAAAAAAGCTGTGATAGTTTAAGTTGTTTATGGATGCCAGAAAGTTATGTTCTTAAATTGGTCCATTCCTGTGGGGTAAGAACCCTTTGATTGGATTGGATTCAGAAGGATATTTGATTGGATTGCTATAGTGAAGTGTAGCCCAGGGTGGGTCTTTTCACTTCTGCTGGAGTCCTTTATAAATGGGAAATAGGAGGCTACAGAGACAGAGAAAAAAACTGCAGAAACAGAAATACCCAGAATCCGAGAGAGAAGACCCTGGGAGCCAGAAGACGAAATTAATGGAATGTAGATACTGAAAGGAGCCACTGAAGCCAGAAAATTAAAGCAATGAGGCCTGTAGGAGAGCTGAGAGCTGAGCAGAAACCACCATGTGCCTGATCACCAAAGCTGCAGCACAGGGAGAAAGCATCTCCTGATGATGCCTTGATTTGGACACTTTCACATCCCTGGAATTGTAAGCTTATAAATTAATAAATCCCCATTCTAATAACCAATGCATTTGTGGCACATTGCCTTTGTAGACTTTGGAAAATTAAAAAAAGGGCTATCCTCAATTGTAAAAATGTTCAACCGCAATTCAAGTTGTTGGTAGATGGATGATGTATGGGGGTTCTGTATGTTATGCATGGTTTTTCTGTATATCCATAAGTTCTCTAATAAAACAATTACAAAAAATAAAAACCTTAAGGATTTTAAGTTGAAGCTCTGGTTTGGACAAATATAGTCAAGACAGAATTAAATAATCTATTTTAAGGACTGTATAAAATTTGTGTTATCTTTGTTAGGTAAGTAATTTTTATTTTCATTAAATCCCTTTGATATAATAGATCATCACTAATATCATATTGAAATCAGTACCATATGAGTTTAATCATTAAAAAAAATATGTTTCATGCAGTGTTGATAAATCTGCCCTATGTGGGAATTTCCTATATGTGACCACATCAGGCCTATGACTTCATCAAGATTTAACAGAAAACCTAAGATTTATATTTAATACACAATCCTATAAGTATGAATCAGAAAACTGACTTGATTTATTACTCATGAAACTGTGACTTTCATTCCTGATATAAGTAAGCTTACCTCTGACTCACTATGTATGTATATATGTAAATATTTCAAGTCTAACAGAAATGCCAAAATGGGCAAATAATAAGAAAAGGCCTAAAGAGTCAACTTGTGAAAAAGTCCTTTATATTATGGTAGGTAAAATTCTTTGTATTATGGTAGGTAAAAAGTAAATTCAGGGAAGTGGCTGTGGCTCAATCAGTAGGGCTCCCGTTTACCATATGGGAGGCCCGGGTTTGGTTCCCGGGGCCTCCTGGTGAAGGCGGGCCCGCCCGCACGGCGCGGTTGGCTGACCCGGCGAGCGCGGGCAGCAAGGGGGGGATAAATGAATAAATAAATAAAATCTTAAAAAAAAAAAAAAAAAAAAAAAAGTAAATTCAGCCCTATATAACTACTTCTAAAATATTATTTAAGAAAATTTAAACAATACTGAAATAATTTGCATTAATTAATTGTTATATAAATTCCAACTGTGTTATATGTTGATTTTCCTTTAATAGTAATGCCCTATGTTTTAACTTGTATACACAAAATTTCATGTCTTTTCCAAGTATATGGCAAAAAAGTGTTTTAAAAGAAAAATTATGAATAAATACAGACAGCATAAAGAATTGAACAACAGTGACAATAAATAATTCACTCTTTTTTTTTTTTTTTAATTTATATATATATATAAATATATTTTAAAAGATGCTTAGATTACCCAAAATATTACATGGAACCCACTGGGATTTCCATGTTGCCCACCTCCCACACCTCCCACCACATCCCACACAAACATCTCCCACAAGTGTGGCCCACCATCCTCAATGGACTTACACATCCTGGGGCCTTGCCACCAACCATAGACCACAGTTCACACCGTAGACCACACTCTCTCCCACACAGTTCTGAGTGGTAATAACTCACTCTTGATTATTATATATTCTTAACCTAAAGATAACAAACATTTCACTTGTTAGCTTCTCAAAATCAAGGCCTTGATGCTTGTTTATCCAATTTTCCTATGCAAAGAGCATTTAAGAATTTCTGGTCATGAAAAAAAATACTATTACTATGTTGTAGAACTGTGTTTTGACCTGACTTGTGGTCTGCAGATGACCTGACTCAGGTGCCAGCCTTTGTTTTGCCCCATTATGTAAATTTCTCAGAGCTGGATGATCTCCAATGCCGTTTGATACAAAGCATTTAAATTCACATATAGCTACATTCACCAGCATTAGAGGCAACAGACTGGCAACCATCAGATTGATATGATGGTAAATTTTACATATCAACTTCACTGTGTTATAGTGCCCAGTTTTTCTGTTGGCATAGATGTTGCTGGGAAGCTATTTTATAAATAGATTGAAATCTACAATTGGTTGGCTTTAAAGAAAGCAGATTACTCTGGATAATGTAGGTGTACCTTATCCAGTTGGTTGGATACATTAAATGAACAAAACTAAGGGTTCCAGGAGGATGGAATTCTGTTTCAAGACTACACCTGCCACTCTGTCCTGAGTTTGCAAACTAAGGAATTCATACTCAAGACATCAATATCACTATTACAGGGACCTCCATCCTCCTGCCTGCCCTTCAAATTCATACTTGCCACCCCCACAATCTCATGAGCCAATTCCTCATAACAAATCATAGATATAATAAATCCTATATATGTGTGTGTGTGTATATATATATATACACCTACATACATATATACACACACAATTACACATATACATATATGTTGTTGCTTCTATTTCTCTGGAGAATTCTGACTAGTACCAATTTTGATATCAGCAGAAGAACTTAAACTATAGGGTGATTTTCTTAAGTTGGTCCTGGGGCTTTTGGACTTGGTTCTTAACCTATTCAAATTAAAACAACTCTATTTCCAGTGGAAAGAAGACTGACAGTCCATGATGTGATATGTCAATATAGCTATGCAAAATATCACTATTGGATACTGGTCATCAAAGACTTATAAGCGGAAAGTTTCTGTTGACCAGATATTTCATTTGTGTGAAATTCACAAATGCAGTGAGATTGGCTTGATGCTTCTAATGTGCTAGAGACAATGGAGGAACAAAGGGATGAATTCAGGGCTTTAAATTCCCTGTTCAAGCAATACCAGCATAAACATCTTAGAAGTCCTTAGAACAGGAACCAGCAGTGGGAATTCTCAGCCATGGACCTAGTGAGTTTGCTGCCTGTGACTATGCAAGCCACATATTTTGTTGCCATTTTCCTCATACAGGCCATTATACATTTTGTCAGAACCTATAAAAGTACATAGTGCAAAAGGTAAACCATAATGTAAACCATTGACCATGGTTAGTAGCAATGCTTTGATATTTATTTATCAATTATAAAATATGAACCAAACTCTTGTAGGATGTTATTGTCTGGGGAGGATGTGTGTGTGGGGGGCATATGGGAATTCCCTATATTTTGTTTTTTTAATTTTTAAATTTTTTAATTTTTAAAGAAGCTTTAGATTACATAAATGTTACTTAAAAATGGAGGGGATTCCCGTATAACCTACCTCTTCCCTCCCCAAATTTCCCCCACTAATAACACCTTTAATTAGTGTGGTTTATTTTTTTACAATTGAACACATATTGAAGAATTGCTACTAACCATGGAGTATAGTTTCTATGTGACTTTTCTGTTACTTGAGATTTTTGAAAAATAAAGTGAAAAAATATTAGACACTAGGGGAACATACAGAAGAAATTATATATATATACATAAAATATAACATGTCTTATGGTGATGAAAGGCACAATGCTAAAAAATATATTTCAATTTTTTTTTCATTTTTTACTTATTTTATAATATTTTAATTTCATTATTATTAATTTTGTTGGCTTTGTTTTGGGGAAGCTTTAGATTGCAGAAAGTTTACAACTGTGACAAGGTAAGACTGCCAATTTGGGTTATCAGTGGTGAGGGGATGTGTGGAGAGAGGGAACCTGGGGCATGCCTCTATGGAATATGAATGTGTTTCTATGGTCATGGGCTATTGTCTCGGTGGGTGTAGATGCACAGAAAAACCAATGGAATATTGAATTTCCATCCTGAAGAGTCGAGCTACATTCTCTAATAGAGTGGCATGATTATCTAGAGTATGTGCTCCTTTGATATTTATGCTTGTACTTACGAACTTTGTTCTTGTGTAATTGAAACTTAGGCTAGTAATACATATTGACTAAGAGTTACCTTCTGAAAACCTCCTTGGTGCTCAAATGTAGCTTCTCTCTTAGCCAAACTCAATATATAAACTCACTACCTTCCCCTTAACATGACACTACCTTCCCCTGGGACATGACTCACAAGGATGAGCCTCCCTGGCACCAAGGGATTATTACCCAGTGCCAACTAGCTATGCATTTGAAAAAAGACCTAGAATAAAAGGGGAAAATATTAAATACAAATGAGTTTTTATGGCTAAGAGATTTCAAAGTGAGTCAAGAGTTCATTCCAGTGGTTATGCTTATGTACATTTAATGAGGATCTCATTGATTGCCACAGGAGTACCATAAACAGGGGTGCTCCTGAGATCTCTAGAGACATCTAGATACTTTAGGCAGGACAGACAACCCCAGGGAATTGGTATCCCATTGGTGGGCCTGTCCTTGTTGTATATGATAACCTATGTCCTCAATGTATCAGAATTAGATTCATTTATAATTTTCTTACACATTGTTCTTCTGCCCAATTTATTTGAACCTATGATTAGCATTTTAGTCATTAAATATATGTCTCAGAGACTTACATCTTCCAGCTCTTCATATGCTGGCTGAGCCCTGAATCTCAGCAGAGTTGCACCTAACACTTACTCTCAAGTTCATCAGACTCCCCCAGGACAACTAACATAAGGATGATGATTGACAAAGACCACATAAAAAACCAGAGAGCATATACATCTTCAAGCAAAACAGTTCCATTCATCTGTCCCATGGGGTCTAAGTCCCCTCTCAGTGGGAAGCATAGTGGGCATCACCATCCCAAAGTCCTCAACATCAAGGAATCAACATGCATAAGGAGGGAATGCAAGTGTGGACCAAAGTAGTCTTATTATTCTAGTAAAGGAAGAACTTGTAACATTGATATAAAGACAGTGGTCACCAGAGGTTCTGAGGAGAGGGAGAGAGAAGAAAAGTTGTAACATGGGGCATTTTGGGGATGTTGGAGATGTTCTGCATGATATTGCACTGACAGATAAAAGCCATTATACATTTTGTCAAAATGTATAATTCCACTTTACACTGCACCATAAAATTGTGAGGTGCAAGTGTAAACCATAATGTAAACTATAGACTATGGTTAGTAGCAGTGCTTCAATATGTTTTCATCAATTGTAACAAATATACTATACTAATGAAAGAATTTGTTAAAGGAGGAAATTGTGAGAGGAGAAGGGAGTGAGGTATATGTATATGGGAATCCCCTATACTTTTCTATTTAACATTTATGTAATCTAAAGCCCTTTTAAAAATAAGAAAAAATGTGGGAATGAAAAGTTATTACTATGTAATTAAAAATGGATATTTGATAAAATCTTCTTTGAGTGTAATTTGATATTAAATACATTCTATTTGTTATATGTTGCAAAAATCCTTCCCATTTTCTGATAATTTATCCTGAAATATATTTAGTTTTAAAAATATCAAGATTGTTCTAAGAAATTTACAAAATACTTCTTTCCAGTCACATATTTTGCTTAAACACATTCTTAATCATTTTCTTATTATTTACTCTAAGCAGTTTCTAAACAACATAAAAT
Source organism: Tolypeutes matacus (assembly GCA_026826555.1). Taxonomy (NCBI): domain Eukaryota; kingdom Metazoa; phylum Chordata; class Mammalia; order Cingulata; family Chlamyphoridae; genus Tolypeutes; species Tolypeutes matacus. Next base: position 35,104 of record JAKSZT010015480.1, on the reverse strand, counting down.
AAATAACTAATAAAATATTATCTGCATGTCACATAAAGGTAAAATGTAACAAAAATTTCAAAAGTATACTGCTGACGTATAATAAAAAAGTGACAGAAATTTGAAAAACAAATTATTTGCATATATAGATACCAACAATCACTTTAGGCAGACAATATTTCTTATATATTATACAAGTTTTAGTAGACTAAAATTGATATATATAGGAGCTTTACTGTAAAATTGATCCATAACATTTATAGTCAATTGTTCATCATGGTTGCTATACTTAATATGAACTATTTACAAATAATAACATGTAATTCTAAATATAAACAAATCATCTCACCATTTATAAGTGTAAATTGATTAAAATACAGCCTTAGAAAAGGTTGAAAAACCTAATTAAACAATTCTAATTGTATGCTATTCAAATAAACACATCTAATATAGAGAGATATAGAATATTTAATAATATAAAAGAAATGAAATTATATAACAAACACTAACCAAATAAATCTAATAAGACAATTAGGTTTCCTGACCAAATAAACCTTAGTAATAAAATATCAATTTCATTAAGATAGATATTATTATTTTATAGAAATTTATTTTGCTGGTTGATGCAAAAAAAATCTAAACTTTTTATTCTACCACAAGCTGATTTATGCCCTGAGAAACTTGTTGACCCCATACCTGAAGTCAATGGATCTCTGATATTCAGAATATCAAGACAATAAATTTGTGTTGTTTTAGGTCACCAAGGATGTGGTGATTTGTTACAGTAGCAATAGGGAAGAATACAACATGGAACATTAATGCCATTTGTTATGACCCACTGATAAGGCGTCAGTCTCTGGGGCTATCCCCCCTGATATAGGACCTGGGTGTCTTCAGAGCTCTCAGGAGCCCCTCTGTGTGGGGTGATAGGCACTTTGACGTTCTATGAGCTCCTACTGAGGTGTGTGTAAGATTTGCCTCTGGGATGACCATCCGACTCTTTTTGAAGTCTCTTAGCCACTTGAACTCATTTGTCTTTACCTTTTCCCCCTTTTATTCAAGGTCTTTTTCCAGTTGTGCTGCCAATTGGCACTTGGTATTAATCCCTTGTTGCCAGGGAGGCTCATCCCCGGGAGTCATGTCCCACATTGGGGAGAAGGTAATGCATTCATATGCTGAGTTTGTCTTAGAGAGAGGCCACATTTGAGCAACAAGGTGGCTCTCAGGTGGCAACCCTTAGGCACCCCCACAACAGCAAGCTAAGTCTCAGTTACAAGAGCCAAGACTCACAAGGGTAGTCATCAATAAAAAGAACTCATCAGTGGGACATCCTCTTTTGACAGATACTGTCCCTGCACTCAGAGGACTATTGCTGCTCTCTTGGAGACTGTGGCAGAGCTCTCCAGGCTAGAAATTCAGATTCCCTCATTTATTGTGTGATTGTCCACCCATCGTGACCATGCATCATCTTTTGATCTTTTGAACAATTTTGTATATCTTTCATGTATATTCAGATGAACTAACTCCCATGAATCCCCCCTCCCAGATACCCACCACCAATAATCCCCTGCAGTACCCATTGTAACCCTTCTGTGATCCAAATCCTCCATGAACATGTAGTCCATAAAATAATCAAATACACTTAATAGGAAAAAGAAACAACAATGATAAGCTTACATGCAAGAGACAAACATAAGGAAACTCAGGGAAAAAAAACAAAAACAAATAATCAAACAAAAACAAAACAAAACAAAATATAATTAGCGGATTGGAACATTCAAAAAAAATGGGGAAAAAAGCAAAAGAAACCCTTTAAAATATATATATATATATATATATATATATATACTTTTTTTCCTTTTATCACTGTGTTATCGGATGTCCAGTGTGCCATGACACCTTCCCCCTCTCAATCCCCATTGTTTCCCAAATTTTCATTTAATTTTTAAAGAAATTTTAGGTCACAGCAAAGTCACACACGGAGTACCAGAGACTCCCAGTTACCAAACCACCTCCCCTTCCCCACCACATATTAAACCCCCCGCCTTCTTTTTTTTTTGGATGTTAGCATTGTTATAACTGTTATACAGATAGCAAAATATAGGAACTAAACATTGTCAATGATTTACATTATAGTTTACAACCTAGATGATACAGTTTAATAATTTTGATGATATTTACCATGTCCTGTGTCCAGTACTGTAAGGTAATGAAAAACCTTTCCCATGACCACCAAACAAACCATTAGATCTTGACTGTTCCCTTCCCCCCAGCCCCCCAGGGCACATGACACCACCCTATCCCGACCCATTGAATGTCAAGATTCACAGTTACATGCCCTGGGAAATTGAACCTGCCCTTCCTAACCCACCCATCCGCCAGTGCTGCACCCCCAACCCAGGAACACCACCACTCATCTGCCCCATCCCCCAACATGCAACCACACTCTATCCCTTTACCATAGATTATGTCCATATGGGTAATGGCTCAAAGCCTACTCTTCTCTTACTCTCCCTTGTTAACCTATCTTTCAGACAATGGTTCTCAGAGACTGCTCACTTACCTCAATTCAGATCAGTGAGGTCATATACTGTTCATCCTTCAGTGCCTGGCTTGCTTTACTCAACATAAGGTCTTCAATATTGATCCATGTTATTCCATGTGTTAGCACTTTGTTCCTTCTTACAGCTGAGTAATATTCCATTGTATGTATGTACCACATTTTGCTTACCCATTCGTCTGTTGATGGGCACCGGGGCTGATTCCAACTTTTGGCAATGGTGAACAATGC
>JAKSZT010015480.1:21829-32324 GCA_026826555.1 Tolypeutes matacus | reverse complement strand
TCAGTTCTTCTGGGTATATACCCAGCAGTGGAATTGCTGGATCATACGGAAGATCTATTGTTAGTTTTCTGAGGAACCGCCAAACTGTCCTCCACAGTGGCTGGACCATACCACAGTCCCACCAGCAGTGGATGAGGGTTCCTATTCCTCCACATCCTCTCCAACATTTAGTGTCTCCTGTTTTTCTAATAGCTGCCATTCTGACGGGTGTAAAATGGTATTTCATTGTAGTTTTGATTTGCATTTCCCCGATAGCAAGCGATGTTGAGCATTTTTTCATGTGCTTTTTAGCCATTTGTATTTCTTCCTTGGAGAAGTGTCTTTTCAGGTCACTTGCCCATTTTTTAAATGGGTTGTTTGTCCTTTTATTTTCAAGTTGTAGGATTTCTTTATATATGCAGGATATTAGGCTCCTATCACATATATGGTTGCCAAATATTTTCTCCCATTGGCTAGGCTGCCTTTTTATTTTTTTAATAACGTCCTTTGAGGTGCAGAAGTTTTTAATTTTGATATGTTCCCATTTATATATTTTTTCTCTTGCTGCTTGTGCTTTGGCTGTGAAGTTCATGAAACCATTTCCTATTACAAGGTCCTGTAGAGGTTTTCCGGCATTATCTTCCAAGGTCTTTATGGTTTTGGCTCTTATATTTAGATCTTTGCTCCATCTTGAGTTGATTTTTGTATAAGGTGTGAGGTGGTATTCTTCTCTCATTCTTTTGGATATGGATATCCAGTTCTCCAAGCACCACTTGTTAAAGAAGACATTCTCTCCCAACAGAGTGGGCTTCATGGCCTTGTCAAAAATCAGATAACTGTATATGTGAGGATCTATATCAGAACTCTCAATTCGGTTCCATTGGTCAGTAGGTCTATCCTTGTGCCAATACCACGCAGTTTTGATCACTGTAGCTTTGTAGTATTTTTTAAAGTCAGGTAGTGTGATACCTCCAACTTCATTTTTCTTTTTCAATATATCTTTGGCAATTTGGGGCCTTTTGCCTCTCCAAATACATTTTGTGGTTAGTTTTTCCAGTTTCTTAAAGAGTACAGTGTTGTCTTTTATTGGGATTGCATTAAATCTGTAGATTAGTTTGGGTAGGATAGACATCTTGATGATGTTTAGTTTTCCTATCCATGAACAGGGAATATTTTTCCATTTATTTAAGTCTTCTTTGATTTCCTTTAACAGTGTTGTGTAGTTTTCGGTATATAAGTCCTTTACATCTTTAGTTAAATTTATTCCTAGGTATTTGATTCTTTTACTTATTATTGTAAATGGTATTTTTTTCCTGATTTCCTCCTCAGTTTTCTCGTTATGGGTGTACAGAAATGCTACTGATATTTTGAGCATTGATCTTATAGCCTGCAACATTACTGAACTCCTTTATAAGTTCTAGAAGCCCTGTTGTGGATTTCTCAGGGCTTTCTATGTATACGATCATGTCATCTGCAAATAATAAAATTTTTACTTCTTCTTTTCCAATCTGGATGCCTTTTATGTCCTTTTCTTGTCTCACTGCTCACGCAAGTACTTCTAAGACAATGTTAAATAGGAGTGGTGATAGTGGGCATCCTTGTCTAGTTCCCAATCTCAGAGGAAAGGCTTTTAGGATTTCACCATTGAAAATTATGTTAGCTTTGGGTTTTTCATATATACCCTTTATCATATTCAGAAAGTTTCCATCTATTCCTATCTTTTGTAGTGTTTTTATGAGGATAGAGTGCTATATTTTGTCAAATGCTTTTTCTGCATCTATTGAGATGATCATGTGATTTTTTTCTTTCAATCTGTTGATGTGGTGTATTACATTGATTGATTTACTTATATTGAACCATCCTTGCATACCTGGGATGAAACCCACTAGGTCATGGTGTAAAATCCTTTTGATATGTTGTTGAATGCAATTAGCAAGTATTTTTTTGAGGATTTTAGCATCTAGGTTCATTAGAGAAATTGGTCTGTAATTTTTCTTTCTTGTGGTATCTATTTGTTTTTGGTATTAGGGTAATGTTGGCATCATAGAATGAGTTAGGCAATATTCCTTCTACTTCTATTTTTTGGAAGAGCTTAAGTAGAATTGGTGTGAGTTCTTTCCGGAATATTTGGTAGAATTCAGCTGTGAAGCCATCTAGTTCTGGACGTTTATTAGTTGGGAGGTTTTTGATGACTGAGTCTATCTCTTTACTTGTAATTGGACTGTTGAGTTCATCTATTTCTTCTTTCATCATTGTAGGCTGTTTGTGAGTTTCTAGAAACTTGTCCATTTCCTCTAAATTATCATTCTTTTTGGCATATAATTTTTCAAAATATCCTCTTATGATACTCTTTATATCTGTGGGGTCAGTAGTGATATCCCCTTGCTCATTCCTTATTTTATGTATTTTCATCTGTTCTCTCTTTTTCTTTGTTAGTCTGGCTAAGGGTTTGTCAGTTTTATTGATATTCTCGAAGAACCAACTTTGGTTTTGTTTATTGTTTCCAGTGCTTTCTTATTCTCTATTTCATTTAGTTCTGCTCCAATCTTTGTTATTTCCTTTTTTCTACTTCCTTTAGGTTTAGTTTGTTGTTGTTTTTCCCATTCCTCCAAGTGTGCAGTTAGGTCTTCAGTTTTAGCTCTTTCTCCTTTTTTAATATATGAATTTATGGCTATGAACTTCGCTCTCAGGACTGCTTTCGCTGCATCCCATAGGTTTTGATATGTTGTGTTGTCGTTTTCATTTGATTCATGGTAGTTACTGATTTCTTTTGAGATTTCCTCTTTGACCCACTGTTTGTCTAAAAGTGTGTTGTTTAACTTCCATATCCTTGTGCCTAACCTGTTTCTCTGGCCCTTAGTGATTTCCAACTTCATTCCGTTGTGGTCAGAGAAATTACTTTGTATAATCTCAATCTTCTGAATTCATTGAGATTTGTTCTGTGGCCTAGCATGTGGTCTATTTTGGAGTATGTTCCATGTGCTCTCGAGAAGAATGTAAATCCTGCTGTATTTGGGTGTAGTGTTCTATATATATCTATTAAGTCCAGGTATTCTAATGTATTGTTGAGTGCCTTAGTTTCTCTATTGATTCTCTGTCTAGTGATCTGTCTAATGATGTTTGTGGTGTGTTGAAGTCCCCTGCTATAATTGTAGAGGCATTTATTTCTCCTCTTAATTTTTCAAGAGTTTGCCGGACATATTTTGGGGCACCCTGATTAGGTGTGTAAATATTGATGATTATTCTCTCGTCTTGAGAGATTACTCCTTTTTCTAATATGTAGTGTCCTTCTTTGTCTTTTACAATAGTTTTGTATTTAAAGTCTATTTTGTTTGCTAGTAGAATAGGTACTCCTGCCCTTTTTTGGGCTATTGTTAGCTTGTAAAATGGTTTTCTAGCCATTCACTTTCAGCCTCCTTGAATCCCTGGGTCGAAGGTGTGTTTCTTGTAGACAGCATATAGATGGATCATATTTTCTTATCCATTCTGCCAATCTGTGTCTTTTGATTGGTGAATTTAATCCATTAATATTCAGTGTTATTATTCATAATGAATCTCTTACTTCAGCCATTTTTTCTTTGGGTTAATGTATGTCATATGTTATTTTGTTTCTCTTTTTGTCTTTTCAGTTGTTTTTAAACTCTCCTCCAACTCTCTTGTTTTTTCCTTTCAACTTGTAGAGATTCCTTCATTATTTCTTGAAGTGCTGGTTTCTTCTTGACATACTCTCTTAATTTCTGTTTATCTGTGAATACTTTGAACTCTCCATCATTTTTGAATGCCAATTTTGCTGGATAGAGAATTCGTGGCTGGAAGTTTATTTCTTTTAGTATTTTGACTATGTCATACTACTGTCTTCTTGCCTGCATTGTTTCAGCTGAGAAATCAGCACTTAATCTTATTGTGCTTCCCTTGTATGTGATGGTTCTCTTTTCTCTTGCTGCCTTGAGTATTTTCTCTTTGTCTTGAGCATTGGACATTTTGACAAGTATATGTCTTGGAGTTGGCCTCTTGGGATTTATACTTTTTGGGGTGTGCTGTGCTTCCTGATCTGCACATCTATCTCTCTCAATAGAGTTGGGAAGTTTTCAGCCATTATTTCCTTCGACACTCCTTCTGTTCCCTTTCCCTTCTCTTCTTCTGGGATGCCCATAATGCGTATGTTTGTGCGTTTTGCATTATCGGTTAATTCCCTGAGTCCATGCTGGATTTTTTCTATCTTTTTGTCTATGTGTTCTACTATCTCTTTGATTTCAGCTGTTTTGTCTTCCATATCACTAATTCTTTCCTCTGCCTGTTCAAATCTGCTGTTATGTGAATCCAGCATCTTTTTCATTTCTTGGCTTGTGCCATTGTTCACCATCATATCCATTACCTTTTTAGGCATGTTTGCTATTTCTTCAGTTTGATTTCCCAGGGTCTTCTTTATATCCTTAATCTCTTCCTTCATTTCTTTAAGTTGGTCCATGATATTTCTTTGGATAGCTTTGATTAGTTGTTCAATGTTCTGCATCACTTCTTGGTTTTTATTTTGTTCATTGGACTGGTCCATGTTTTCCTGTTTCTCAGAGTCATTTGTATTTTTTTGTTGCCCTCTGGTCATAATATTATCTTGATGGGTTTGTTCAGTTGAGTTAATTTTTCTTTTTGGCAGTTTTTCTTCTTATTTTATTTCCTTACTCTTTCTTTGTTCCTTTGAAGGCAAAAGATTAGGGCCAGAGGAATCAAAAGACGTAAGGAAGGCTGAAGGATAATAGTAATATTGATAAAAGTTAGAAGAGGGGCAAAATGAGACTTAATGAGATGAATATTTAACTTGTGTAGGCAGTGTAGAGTAATAGGAAAAAAAAAGTGGAGTTCCTACAATGGACTGGGAAAGCAAATGGAGGAATATATACATAGTGGTTTAGAAGGCTAGAATTATTAGGAGGGGGAGAAATAGTAAAGAAAGGGCTGAAAGGAAAAAGTTAATACTAATTAAAAAAAAAAAAAAGAAGGAGAAGAAAACAAAATAGATGGAATAAAAATTGACACCCTTAAGTTGTGGGCCTATGAAAAAATGTTATGTCTAAGAGACACAACAGAAAGCAGAAGGCAGAAAGATGAAGGAAGGATAAGTGATAGTTTGTAATACAGAATCAATATGGACAGCGAGTGGGAAATTACTGAAGAAGAAGCACAGCAAAGAAGCGACAAGCTTGCAGCACCTAATTTTAAAAAAATGAAAGAAAAAAGAAAGGGGGGAGGAAAGAGGAAATAAAAGCAAGAGACCAGAAAGAAACAGAGAGAAACCAAATATCCACACAGGCAAGCAGTCAAACAGAGCTAAGGGGAGTCAATGATTCCCCTAGCATCCACGTGGATCCTCTCTGCCTAGTTGTGTTTATCAATCAATTTCCCCGCAGGGTTCTATATGCAGGTCCTGAAGCAGCTTTTAGCTATTAAACTAAATTAAAAAGAATTTATTTTTCATTTATTGAAGTGACCTTCTCACTTTTATTTTTATTTTTATTTTTTTAGCAAAATACTGGACCCAGAATAATTCCTCCTCTAGACCAACCCCCTTACGGAAGGGACCCAAGCTGGGAAATTAATCAAGCACGTCCCACTTCCTGGACTCCCCAGGGTAGCTGTAGCTCTGATATTAGTCAGTGCAGAGTGCTAAAGATGGCCAATTCCGCCCTTTCTGGAGCCGAGTATCAGCCTCACCGGGTTGCTAAGTAAATCAGTTTGACTGCAGATTTTCGTCCGCTCTCAGCCTGACGGTGCTTCAGGTTGGCTTATCTGCTCCCCAAAGCTATGGGGCAGTGCAGGCAGCCAGATGGATTTTGAAAAATAAAAATAAAAAATACCCTTCCCTGCCCTCCAACACAACCCTCCCTCTTTTGGGGAATGTCCCTTCTTCCTGGCTCCACGGTGGCCCGGGTCTTATCCCTGGGCAGCTAGGAAAATCAGCTCCCTCCCCCAACCAGAATCCCCCCACCTGTTCACCGGGTACCAATTAGCTCCGGCTGTTCTGTTCACACAAGGTCCAAGGGGCGCCAGGCAGCCAGATCCCCAGAAAATAAACTTTCTTGCCCTGTTCACAGCTCCAAGTGGCCATTTTTTTATTATTATTTTCTCCCTAAATGCGGGGCTCAGCTGTCCGTGCCAACCACCACCGGCAGGCTTAAAACTCACGAATCTCTACCGTTCCGTCCACGCCATTGATCCGCACAGATAGATGTCCCAAGTTTCTCACTCCAAGCGTGCACAGCACAGACCCCTGGGCAGGACCCTGTCCACAATCTGCCTTGCTCTGGGAGCTTGCAGTGTGTGACCTCCTACACTAATGCCATCTTGGCCCCCTCTGTTTGTTTGTCTCTTCCTTTTCTTTCCTCTTTCCTCCCTGGCCCCCCCTTTTTTAATTAGGTTCTACTAGCTTGTTTCTTCTTTCCTGTGTTTCTTTTTCCTTGATTTCCTATTTTCTGTATATATTGATTTTGTCTATCAATGCTATCACTTTTCCTTCCTTCATCATTCTATCTTCTGCTTTCTGTTGTGGTTCTTACATTCCACCTTTATTTCATTAATCCTAAACTTAACTGGTTTCGATTCCTCTCTTGTCTATTCTGTTTTCTTTTTTTAAATTAACTTTTTCCTTTCAGTCCTTCTTTACTCTTTCTCTCTCTTCTTATCATTCTGGACTTTTAAATCATTCTATATCTTTTTCTCTGTTTGGTTTCCCATTCCATTGTAGGTAATCCACTCCCCCCCCCCATTACTCTACACTGCTTACATGACTTAAATATTCATTTTACTAAGTCTTATATGGCCCCTCTTCTAACTTTTATTATTATTACTATTATCCATTCTCCTTTCTTAATTCTTTGGATTTCTCTAGCCCCAATCTTTTTCCTTCAAGGAAAGATAGAAAACAGCAAGGGAATAAAACAAGAAGAATAAAGTATCAAAGAGAAAACGTAACACACACACAAAATCACCAGCAAAATAAAACTCTAGAGCAGAGAGAGAAGCTAATCAACTTTATAAACCCATCAAGATAAAATGATGACCAGAGGGCAAACAAAAATTACAAATCATACTCAGAAACAGGAAGACATGGACCACTCCAATGAAAAAACTAAAAAACAGGAAAAGATGCATAACATCGAAGAACTAATTAAATCTGTCTAAATAAATATTATGGACCAATTTAATGAAGTGAAGGAAGAGATTAAGGATATTAAGAAGACACTGGGAGAGCATACTGAAGAAATTGTAAACATACATAAAAATATAACAGATATGATGGTGATGAATGGCACAATCCAAGAAATAAAATTAAAAAATGCTGAAAATACATAACAGCAGATTTGAACAGGCACTAGAAAGAATTAGTGATGTGGAAGACAGTACTTCTGAAATCAAACAGATATTGAACAGATAGATTTAAAAAATAGAAAAAATTCCAGCAGGGACTTAGGGATTTAAATGACAACACAAAATGCACAAACATATGCATTATAGGCATCTGACAGGGAAAAGAGAAGGGAAAGGGAACAGAAGGTGTGTTGAAGGAAATAATAACTGAAAACTTCCCAACCCTATAGAGGGAGATGGTTTACAAGCCCAGGAAACACAGCACACCCCAAAGAGTATAAATCCCAACAGGCCTACTCTAAGACATATACTTGTCAAAATGCCCAATGCTCAAGACAAAGAGAAAATACTGAAGGCAGTAAGAGAAAATTCAACCATCACATACAAGGGAAGCTCAATAAGATTAAGTGATGATTTCTCAGCTGAAACCATGGAGGCAGGGAAGACAGTGGTATGACATAGTCAAGGTACTCAAAGAAAAAGCCTTCCAACCATGAATTCTCTATACAGCAAAGCTGGCATTCAAAAATGATGGAGGGTTCAAAATATTCACAGATAAACAGAAAGTAACAGAGTATGCCAATAAAAAACTTGCCCTTCAGGAAATGCTAAAGGAAGTTTTACAGGTAGAAAGAGAAAACAGGAGAGAGAGACTAGGAGGAGAGTGTAAGAACAACTAAAAATTCAAAAACAGAAAGAAAAATAACATATGACCTACAAAAACCCAAAGAAAATTTGGCTGCTGTAAGAAATTCCTTGAGAGTTTACACTGAATGTTAATGGATTAAACTCATCAGTCAAAAGACACAGATTGGCAGAATGGATAAGGAAATATGAACCATCTATATTTTGTCTACAAGAAACCCACCTTAGACCCAGGGATTCAAGGAGACTCTAAGTGAATGCCTAGAAAACAATTTTACAAACAAAACAACCAAACAAGGGCAGGAGTAGCTATCCTAATTTCAGAGAAAATAGACTTTAAATGCAAAACTGTTGTGAGTTACAACGATGGACAATATATATTAGTAAAAGGGGTAATCTTCCAAGAAGAAATAACAATCATAAACATTTATGCACCTAATCAGGGTGCCTCAAAATACATGAGGCAAAGACTGGAAATACTAAGTGGATACATAAATGCCTCTACAATTATAGTGGGGGAATTTAGTACACCATTGTCACCATTAGACAGAACATCTCAACAGAGAATCAATAAAGAAACAAAGACTCTGAATAATACATTAGAGGACCTGGACCCAATAGACATATACAGAACTCTACACCCAAATAGAGCAGGATATACATTCTTTTCAAGTCCCCATGGATCTTACTCCAAGATAGACCACATGGTAGGCCACAGAACAACTCTTAGTGAATTCAGAAATATTGAGATTATACAAAGTAATTTATATGACCTCAGTGGAATGAAATTGGAAATCACTAAGGGTGACAGGACCAGATTAGTCACAAAGATATGGAAGTTAAACAATGTACTCTTAGACAAACAGTGGGTCAAGGAGAAAACCTCAAAAGAAATCAGTAACTACCTAGGAAAGAGTGAAAATGACAACACAGCATATCAAATCCTATGGGATGCAGTCAAAGTTGTACTGAGAGGGAAATTCATAGCAATAAAAATGCATATATTAAGAAAGAAGAAAGAGCTAAAATTGAAGACCTACCTGCACATCTGGAGGAATTGGAGAAACAATAGTAAACTAACATTAAAGGAAATAGAAAGAAGGAAATAACAAAGATTAGAGGAGAACTAAATGACATAGAAAATAAGAAAGCACTAGAAGTAATAAAGAGAACCAAAAACTGATTCTTCGAGAAGATCGATAAAATTGACAAACCCTTAGCCAGACTAACAAAGAAAAAGAGAGAGCAAATGCAAATACACAAAATAAGGAATGAGCAAGGGGATATCACTATTGACCCCACAGAAATAAAGAGTATCATAAGAGGATACTTTGAAAAATTATATGCCAACAAGAATGATAATTTAGAGGAAATGGACAAATTCCTAGAAACCCACAAACAGTCTACATTGATGAAAGACAAACTGGATGAACTCAACAGTTCAATTACAAGTAAAGAGATACAGTCAGTCATCAAAAACCTCCCAATTAAGAAGAACCCAGGACCAGATGGCTTCATGAGTGAATTCGACCAAACAATCCAGAAAGAGCTAACACCAATCCTGCTTAAGCTCATCCAAAAAATAGAAGTAGAAGGAATATTGCTTAACTCATTCTATGATGCCAACATTAACCTAATACCAAAGCCAAAAAAAGATACTACAAGAAAGGAAAATTACAGACCAATTTCTCTAATGAACCTAGATGCTGAAATCATCAACAAAATACTTGCTAATCGCATTCAACAACATATCAATAGGATTACACACCATGACAAGTGGCTTTTATCCCGGGTATGCAAGGATAGTTCAATATAAGAAAATCAATCAATGTAATTCACCACATAAACAGATTGAAAGAAAAAAATCACATGATCATCTCTATAGATGTAGAAAAAGCATTTGACAAAATACAGCACACTTTCTTGATAAAAACACTGCAAAAGTTAGGAATAGAAAGAAACTTTCTGAACATGATAAAGGGTATATATCAAAACCCAAAGTTAACATTATCTGCAATGCTGAATTCCTAAAAGCCTTCCCTCTGAGATCGGGAAGAAGACAAGGATGCCCACTATCACCACTCCTATTTAACATTGTCTTAGAAGTACATGCTCGAGCACTAAGGGAAGGAAAAGATATAAAAGGGATACAAATTGGAAAAGAAGAAGTAAAAATTTCACTATTTGCAGATGACACGATCCTATTCAAAGTCCTGAGAAATCTACAACAAGCTTCTAGAACTTAAAAGGAGTATAGTAAATCCGCAGGCTATCAGATAAATGCTCAAAAATCAATAGTATTTCTGTACACCAATAACAAGCAATCTGAGGAAGAAATCAAGAAAAAATACCATTTACAATAGTAATTTAAAAACTCACACACCTAGGAATAAATTTAACTAAAGATGTAAATGACTTATATACAGAAAACAGCACAACACTGTTAAAGGACACCAAAGAACTTAAATAAATGGAAAAATATTCCCTGTTCATGCAAAGGAAGACTAAA
>JAKSZT010015480.1:0-18806 GCA_026826555.1 Tolypeutes matacus | reverse complement strand
TTTTGAATTTTTAGTTGTTCTTACACTCTCCTCCTATTCTCTCTCTCCTGTTTTTTCTTTCTACCTGTAAAACTTCCTTTAGCATTTCCTGAAGGGCAAGTTTTTTATTGGCATACTCTGTTACTTTCTGTTTATCTGTGAATATTTTGAACCCTCCATCATTTTTGAATGCCAGCTTTGCTGTATAGAGAATTCATAGTTGGAAGGCTTTTTCTTTGAGTACCTTGACTATGTCATACCACTGTCTTCTTGCCTCCATGGTTTCAGTTAAGAAATCATCACTTAATCTTATTGAGCTTCCCTTGTATGTGATGGTTGAAATTTCTCTTACTGCCGTCAGTATTTTCGCTTTGTCTTGAGCATTGGGCATTTTGACAAGTATATGTCTTAGAGTAGGCCTGTTCAGATTTATACTCTTTGGGTGTGCTTTGTTTCCTGGACTTGTAAACCATCTCCCTCTATAGGGTTGGGAAGTTTTCAGCCATTATTTCCTTCAACACACCTTCTGCTCCCTTTCCCTTCTCTTTTCCCTGTCAGATGCCTATAATGCATATGTTTGTGCATTTTGTGTTGTCAGTTAAATCCCTAAGTCCCTGCTGGATTTTTTTCTATTTTTTAAATCTATCTCTTCAATATCTGTTTGATTTCAGAAGTACTGTCTTCCACATCACTAATTCTTTCTTCTGTCTGTTCAAATCTGCTGTTATGTATTTCCAGCATTTTTTTTTTTAATTTATTTCTTGGATTGTGCCATTCATCACCATCATATCTGTTATATTTTTATGTATGTTTACAATTTCTTCAGTATGCTCTCCCAGTGTCTTCTTAATATCCTTAATCTCTTCCTTCACTTCATTAAATTGGTCCATAATATTTGTTGGGACAGATTTAATTAGTTCTTCAATGTTATGCATCTTTTCCTGTTTTTTAGTTTTTTCATTGGAGTGGTCCATGTCTTCCTGTTTCTGAGTATGATTTGTAATTTTTGTTTGCCCTCTGGTCATCATTTTATCTTGATGGGTTTATAAAGTTGATTAGCTTCTCTCTCTGCTCTAGAGTTTTATTTTGCTGGTGATTTTGTGTGTGTGTTAAGTTTTCTCTTTGATACTTCATTCTTCTTGTTTTATTTCCTTGCTGTTTTCTATCTTTCCTTGAAGGAAAAAGACTGGGGCTAGAGAAATCCAAAGAATTAAGAAAGGAGAATGGACAATAGTAATAATAATAAAAGTTAGAAGAGGGGCCATATAAGACTTAGTAAAATGAATATTTAAGTCATGTAAGCAGTGTAGAGTAATGGGGGGGGGAGTGGATTACCTACAATGGAATGGGAAACCAAACAGAGAAAAAGATATAGAATGATTTAAAAGTCCAGAATGATAAGAAGAGAGAGAAAGAGTAAAGAAGGACTGAAAGGAAAAAGTTAATTAAAAAAAAAAAAGAAAACAGAATAGAGAAGAGAGGAATTGAAACCAGTTAAGTTTAGGATTAATGAAATAAAGGTGGAATGTAAGAACCACAACAGAAAGCAGAAGATAGAATGATGAAAGAAGGAAAAGTGATAGCGTTGATAGGCAAAATCAATATATACAGGAAATAGGAAATCAAGGAAAAAGAAGCACAGGAAAGAAGAAACAAGCTAGTAGCACCTAATTTAACAAAAAGGGAACAGGGAGGAAAGAGGAAAGAAAAGGAAGAGACAAACAAACAGAGGGGGCCATGATGGCATTAGTGTAGGAGGTCACACACTGCAAGCTCCCAGAGCAAGGCAGATTGTGGACAGGGTCCTGCCCAGGGGTCTGTGCTGTGCACGTGTGGAGTGAGAAACTTGGGACATCTATCTGCGCGGATCAACGGCATGGACGGAATGGTAGAGATTCGTGAGTTTTAAGCCTGCCAGTGGTGGTTGGCATGAACAGCTGAGCCCCGTGTATAGGGAGAAAATAATAATAATAAAACGGCCACTTGGAGCTGCGAACAGGGCGAGAAAGTTTATTTTCTGGGGATCTGGCCGCCTGGCACCCCTTGGATCTTGTGTGAACACAACAGCCAGAGCTAATTGGTACCCGGTGAACAGGTGGGGGGATTCTGGTTGGAGGAGGGAGCTGATTTGCCTAGCTGCCCAGGGATAAGACCCGGGCCACCGCAGAGCCAGGAAGAAGGGACATTCCCCAAAAGAGGGAGGGTTGTGTTGGAGGACAGGGAAGGGTATTTTTTATTTTTATTTTTCAACATCGATCTGGCTGCCTGCACTGCCCCATAGCTTTGGGGAGCAGATAAGCGGACCTGAAGCAGCATCAGGCTGAGAGCAGACGAAAATCTGCAGTCAAACTGATTTACATAGCAACCCGGTGAGGCTGGTGCTCGGCTCCAGAAGGGGCGGAATTGGCCGTCTTTAGCACTCTGCACTGACTAATATCAGAGCTACAGCTACCCTGGGGAGTCCAGGAAGTGGGACGTGCTTGATTAATTTCCCAGCTAGGGTCCCTTCCATAAGGGGGTTGGTCTAGAGGAGGAATTATTCTGGGTCCAGTATTTCGCTAAAAAAATAAAAATAAAAGTGAGAAGGTCACCTTCAATAAATGAAAAATAAATTCTTTTTAATTTAGTTTAATAGCTAAAAGCTGCTTCAGGACCTGCATATAGAACCCTGCGGGGAAATTGATTGATAAACACAACTAGGCAGAGAGGATCCACGTGGACCCTAGGGGAATCATTGACTCCCCTTAGCTCTGTTTGACTGCTTGCCTGTGTGGATCTTTGGTTTCTCTCTGTTTCTTTCTGGTCTCTTGCTTTTATTTTCTCTTTCGTCCCCCCCCCTTTCTTTTTTCTTTCATTTTTTAAAAATTAGGTGCTGCAAGCTTGTCACTTCTTTGCTGTGCTGCTTCTTCAGTAATTTCCCACTCACTATCCATATTGATTCTGTATTACAAACTATCGCTTATCCTTCCTTCATCTTTCTGCCTTCTGCTTTCTGTTGTGGCTCTTAGATACAACATTTTTTCATAGGCCAACAACTTAAGGGTGTCAATTTTTATTCCATCTATTTTGTTTTCTTCTTTTTTTTTTAAATTAGTATTAACTTTTTCCTTTCAGCCCTTTCTTTACTATTTCTCCCCCTCCTCATAAATCACTATGTATATATTCCTCCATTTGCTTTCCCAGTCCATTGCAGGAACTCCACTTTTTTTCCTATTACTCTACACTGCCTACACAAGTTAAATATTCATCTCATTAAGTCTCATTTTGCCCCTCTTCTAACTTTTATCAATATTACTATTATCCTTCATCCTTCCTTACATCTTTTGATTCCTCTGGCCCTAATCTTTTGCCTTCAAGGGAACAAAGAAAGAAGTAAGGAAATAAAATAAAAAGAAAAACTCCCAAAGAGAAAACTTAACTCAACTGAACAAACCCATCAAATAATATTATGACCAGAGGGCAACAAAAAAATACAAATGACTCTGAGAAACAGGAAAATATGGACCAGTCCAATGAACAAAATAAAAACCAGGAAGTGATGCAGAACATCGAACAACTAATCAAAGCTATCCAAAGAAATATCATGGACCAACTTAAAGAAATGAAGGAAGCGATTAAGGATATAAAGAAGACACTGGGAAAACAAACTGAAGAAATAGCAAACATGCCTAAAAAGGTAATGGATATGATGGTGAACAATGGCACAAGCCAAGAAATGAAAAAGGTGCTGGATCCACATAACAGCAGATTTGAACAGGCAGAGGAAAGAATTAGTGATATGGAAGACAATACAGCTGAAATCAAAGAGATATAAAGCAGATAGACTAAAAGATAGAAAAAATCCAGCTTGGACTCGGAATTAACCAATAATACAAAACGCACAAACATACGCATTATGGGCATCCCAGAAGAAGAGAAGGGAAAGGGAACAGAAGGAGTGTTGAAGGAAATAATGGCTGAAAACTTCTCTACTCTATTGAGAGAGATGGATGTGCAGATCCAGTAGCACAGCACACCCCAAATAGTATAAATCCCAACAGGCCAACCCCAAGACATATACTTGTCAAAATGTCCAATGCTCAAGACAAAGAGAAAATACTCAAGGCAGCAAGAGAAAAGAGAACCATCACATAGAAGGGAAGCACAATAAGATTAAGCACTGATTTCTCAGCTGAAACCATGCAGGCAAGAAGACAGTGGTATGACATAGTCAAAATACTAAAAGAAATAAACTTCCAGCCACGAATTCTCTATCCAGCAAAATTGGCATTCAAAAATGATGGAGAGTTCAAAGTATTCACAGATAAACAGAAATTAAGAGAGTATGTCAAGAAGAAACCAGCACTTCAAGAAATACTGAAGGAATCTCTACAAGTTGAAAGGAAAAAAACAAGAGAGAGAGAGTTGGAGGAGAGTTTAAAAACAACTAAAAAGACAAAAAGAGAAACAAAACAACATATGACATACATTAACCCAAAGAAAAAATGGCTGAAGTAAAAGATTCGTTACGAATAATAACACTGAATATTAATGGATTAAATTCACCAATCAAAAGACACAGATTGGCAGAATAGATAAGAAAATATGATTCATCTATTTGCTGTCTACAAGAAACACACCTTCG
Source organism: Tolypeutes matacus (assembly GCA_026826555.1). Classification (NCBI taxonomy): domain Eukaryota; kingdom Metazoa; phylum Chordata; class Mammalia; order Cingulata; family Chlamyphoridae; genus Tolypeutes; species Tolypeutes matacus. The sequence goes on along the minus strand of JAKSZT010015480.1, from coordinate 14,203 downwards.
ACCCAGGGATTCAAGAAGGCTGAAAGTGAATGGCTGGAAAACCATTTTACAAGCTAACAATAGCCAAAAAAGGGTAGGAGCAGCTATTCTAATATCAGACAAAATAGACTTTAAATGCGAAACTATTGTAAAAGACAAGGAAGGACACTACATATTAGTAAAAGGAGTAATCTCTCAAGAAGAGAAAACAATCATCAATATTTACGCACCTAATCGGGGTGCCCCAAAATACGTGCGGCAAACTGTTGAAAAACTAAGAGGAGAAATAAATGCCTCTACAATTGTAGCAGGGGACTTCAACACACCACTATCATCATTAGACAGATCATCTAGACAGAGAATCAATAAAGAAACTAAGGCACTCAGCAATACATTAGAAGACCTGGACTTAATAGATATATATAGAACACTACACCCAAATACAGCGGGATTTACATTCTTCTTGAGTGCACATGGAACATACTCTAAAATAGACCACATGCTAGGCCACAGAACAACTCTCAATGAATTCAGAAGATTGAGATTATACAAAGTAATTTCTCTGACCACAACGGAATGAAGTTGGACATCACTAAGGGCCAGAGAAACAGGTTAGGCACAAGGATATCGAAGTTAAACAACACACTCTAGACAAACAGTGGGTCAAAGAGGAAATCTCAAAAGAAATCAGTAACTACCCTGAAATAAATGGAAACGACAACACAACATATCAAAACCTATGGGATGCAGCGAAAGCAGTCCTGAGAGGGAAGTTCATAGCCATAAATTCATATATTAAAAAAGAAGAAAGAGCTAAAACTGAAGACCTAACTGCAGACTTGGAGGAATGGGAAAAACAACAACAAACTAGACCTAAAGGAAGGAGAAAGAAGGAAATAACAAAGATTAGAGCAGAACTAAATGAAATAGAGAATAAGAAAGCACTGGAACAATAAAAAAAACCAAAGTTGGTTCTTCGAGAATATCAATAAAACTGACATACCCATAGCCAGACTAACAAAGAAAAAGAAAGAACAGATGAAAATACATAAAATAAGGAATGAGCAAGGGGATATCACTACTGACCCCACAAAAATAAAGAGTATCATAAGAGGATACTTTGAAAAATTATATGCCAAAAAGAATGATAATTTAGAGGAAATGGACAAGTTTCTAGAAACCCACAAACAGCCTACATTGATGAAAGAAGAAATAGATGAACTCAACAGCCCAATTACAAGTAAAGAGATAGACTCAGTCATCAAAAACCTCTCAACTAATAAGAGTCCAGGACCAGATGGCTTCACAGCTGAATTCTACCAAACATTCCGGAAAGAGCTAGCACCAATTCTACTTAAGCTCTTCCAAAAAATAGAAGTAGAAGGAATATTGCCTAACTCATTCTATGATGCCAACATTACCCTAAAAACAAAAACAAATAAAGATACCACAAGAAAGGAAAATTACAGACCAATTTCTCTAATGAACCTAGATGCTAAAATCCTCAAAAAAATACTTGCTAATCACATTCAACAACATATCAAAAGGATTTTACACCATGACCAAGTGGGTTTCATCCCACATATGCAAGGATGGTTCAATATAAGAAAATCAATCAATGTAATACACCACGTAAACAGATTGAAAGAAAAAAAATCACATGATCATCTCTATAGATGCAGAAAAAGCATTCGACAAAATACAGCACTCTTTCCTCATAAAAACACTACAAAAGATAGGAATAGATGGAAACTTTCTGAATATGATAAAGGGTATATATGAAAAACCCAAAGCTAACATCATTTTCATCGGTGAAATCCTAAAAGCCTTTCCTCTGAGATTGGGAACTAGACAAGGATGCCCACTATCACCACTCCTATTTAACATTGTCTGAGAAGTACTTGCGTGAGCACTGAGACAAGAAAAGGATATAAAAGGCATCCAGATTGGAAAAGAAGTAAAAATTTCATTATTTGCAGATGACATGATCCTATACATAGAAAGCCCTGAGAAATCGACAACAAGGCTTCTAGAACTTATAAAGGAGTTCAGTAATGTTGCAGGCTATAAGATCAATGCTCAAAAATCAGTAGCATTTCTGTACACCCATAATGAGCAAACTGAGGAGGAAATCAGGAAAAAAATACCATTTACAATAGTAACTAAAAGAATCAAAAACCTAGGAATAAATTTAACTAAAGATGTAAAGGAATTATATACAGAAAACTACACAACACTGTTAAAGGAAATCAAAGAAGACTTAAATAAATGGAAAAATATTCCCTGTTCATGGATAGGAAGACTAAACATCATCAAGATGTCTATCCTACCCAAACTAATCTACAGATTTAATGCAATCCCAATAAATGTCAACACTGTATTTTTTAAGGAACAGGAAAAACTAACCACAAAATATATTTGGAGAGGCAAAAGGCCCCGAATTGCCAAAGACATATTGAAAAAGAAAAATGAAGTTGGAGGTATCACACTACCTGACTTTAAAACATTCTACAAAGCTACAGTGATCAAAACTGTGTGGTATTGCCACAAGGATAGACCTACTGACCAATGGAACCGAATTGAGAATTCTGATATAGATCCTCACATATACAGTTATCTGATTTTTGATAATGCCATGAAGCCCACTCTGTTGGGAGAGAATGGCGTCTTTAACAAGTGGTGCTTGGAGAACTGGATATCCATATCCAAAAGAATGAGATAAGAATACCACCTCACACCTTATACAAAAATCAACTCAAGATGGATCAAAAATCTAAATATAAGAGCCAAAACCATAAAGACCTTGGAAGATAATGCAGGAAAGCATCTACAGGACCTTATAATAGGAAATGATTTCATGAACTTCACAGCCAAAGCACAAGCAGAAAGAGAAAAAATAGATAAATGGGAACTCATCAAAATTAAAAACTTCTGCACCTCAAAGCATGTTATTAAGAAAATAAAAAGGCAGCCTAGCCAATGGGAGAAAATATTTGGCAACTATATATCTGATAGGAGCCTAATATCCTGCATATATAAAGAAATCCTACAACTTGAAAATAAAAGGACAAACAACCCATTTAAAAAATGGGCAAGTGACCTGAAAAGACACTTCTCCAAGGAAGAAATACAAATGGCTAAAAAGCACATGAAAAAATGCTCAACATCGCTTGCTATCAGGGAAATGCAACTCAAAACTACAATGAAATACCATCTTACACCCATCAGAATGGCAGCTATTAGAAAAACAGGAGACACTAAATGTTGGAGAGGATGTGGAGGAATAGGAACCCTCATCCACTGCTGGTGGACTGCGGTATGGTCCAGCCACTGTGGAGGACAGTTTGGCGGTTCCTCAGAAAACTAACAATAGATCTTCCATATGATCCAGCAATTCCACTGCTGGGTATACACCCAGAAGAACTGAAAGCTGGCGCCCAACGTGGGGCTCGAACCCACGACCCTGAGATTAAGAGTTTCATGCTCTACCGACTGAGCTAGCCAGGCTATATCTTCATCAACAGCGGACCTGACGGAAGCAAGGTTGTTACTTTGTGTGGTGAGGGCTGCAATCCCGGTGTCGGCTCCTGCAAGACCTAAAAGTGTGGCAATTGTAATTGCTGTAATGATTTCCCTTTTACGTTTGTAGACAAGGAGAAGATGATGTTGCCAAGAATCAAAGAATTGGTCATAGGTATGGTAAAAGATGCGAGGGAGCAGAGCAGCGAGCACACGGGTTTCATTGGTGGAATTGATGGTGCGAATACTGAGGCATGGTGTAAGGCCTGTGGAGGAACAGATCCATTGCGTGTTATTGGAGGGTATGAGAAACATTGCGGTTGTTGCAGGGGTGGTTGTATGGTTGCAGAGGGCTTTTATGGAGGGAATAACAGTGCCTCCGATTTTAGTGACACAGTGCCCGCTCTGAGAGACAGACTGGATTGTTAGTCCTTTATGGGTTTGGTTCCAATTACAAGAGGTGGGATTTTCTTCCTTAGAATTGTTGTAGGAGGCATTAACGGCTATAGCATCATAATAGGGGGGTGTAACAGAAAGACATAACCAGCAATTGCGAGTGAGGTTGGGGTGGGAAGCGTTCAGATCAAGAAAGGTAGCATTAAGTATTTGCCAAAGTGGATTATTGATTGTTTGGGGTAGAAGCGGTAAAATTGAGCGTAGCAGGCACTCCAAATTAACAGCTCTAGAAGAGGTGAGTTGGTTATGTATGTCCAATAAGTGTAATTATGATGTGGTATCTTACCTTGACCTAATACTTTACCTATAATTAATTCATTGTAAAACCACCATGTCCATAGTTTGTCTTGGCAGCATCTTTAACTCTAGACTTGATTCTTCTGGAGGGGATCCACTGCTCTTCTCTTGTTTCTGTAATGATAAGAGCAAAACCTCGGCCCCAAAAGTTTACCTCTCCTTTTTTCCCATTTATTGGTTCTTTCATTTTTCCAATATACAGGTTGTCCATATTTTTCATTTTCATTCCTTTTTTTAACATCCTAATGTCTTTCTGCTGCTGTGATATTAGAAATTTGTTGTCTATTAAGAAAATTTAAGGTAAGCAATGCTCTAGACAGTCTGTCCCTAGCAGACTCTCCTCCATCTCCCCCTTTTTATTTTTGCAACATTAATTTTAATAAGTGATTACTTTTTTTTTATTATCGCTTGTCCCTGAGGGTTATATGGAATTCCTGTAACATGTTTAATATTTCAGTCATTGCAAAATTTTTTGAAAGATTGACTAAGATAAGCAGGCTCATGATTAGTTTTTAGCTGTGTTGGCAGGCCCATTATTGCAAAACAATTTAATAAATGAGAACGTACATGTAAGGCCTTTTCACCAGCTTGAGCAGTTGCCCAAATAAAATTAGAATATGTGTACCCTGTCACATGCACATACAGAAGGCAGCCAAAAGAAGGCACATGTGTAACATCCATTTGCCAAATTTCATTAGGATGTTCTCCATGGGGATTAGTTCCTGGAGAGAAAGTGGGGGCATTTATGGGCCCACAAGTAGTACATTGTCTAACCCAAAAAAAAAAAAAAAAAGGCCCTGGACGTCCTCAATAAAAAATCCTGTTTGCAGAACCCAAAGAGAAACTTGTCTGCTGCTTTTATTCTCTCGCCGTCCAAACCCCTCGGAACGCCGCCGTGCGATTCCCCCAACCATCCTACCCAGCCCCACGACAACTTTCACACAACAGAAAGCAAAGTCACAAACAGATATATGCACACCAATGTTCATAGCGGCATTGTTCACCATTGTCAAAAGTTGGAATCGGCCCCGGTGCCCATCAACAGACGAATGGATAAGCAAAATGTGGTACATACATACAATGGAATATTACTCAGCTGTAAGAAGGAATAAAGTGCTAACACATAGAATAACGTGGATGAATCTTGAAGACCTTATGTTGAGTGAAGCAAGCCAGGCACTGAAGGATGAACAGTATATGACCTCACTGATCTGAACTGAGGAAAGTGAGCAGTCTCTGAGAACCATTGTCTGAAAGATAGGTTAACAAGGGAGAGTAAGAGAAGAGTAGGCTTTGAGCCATTACCCATATGGACATAATCTATGGTAAAGGGATAGAGTGTGGTTGCATGTTGGGGGATGGGGCAGATGAGTGGTGTTGTTCCTGGGTTGGGGTTGCAGCACTGGGGGATGGGTGGATTAGGAAGGGCAGGTTCAAATTCCCAGGGCATGTAACTGTGAATCTTGACATTCCATGGGTTGGGATAGGGTGGTGTCATGTGCCCTGGGGGGCTGGGGGAAAGGGAATAGTCAAGATCTAATGGTTTGTTTGGTGGTCATGGGAAATGTTTTTCATTACCTTACAGTACTGGACACAGGACATGGTAAATATCATCAAAATTATTAAACTGTATCATCTAGGTTGTAAACTATAATGTAAATCATTGACAATGCTTAGTTGCTATATTTTGCTATCTGTATAACAGTTATAACAATGCTAACATCCAAAAAAAAAAAAGAAGGCGGGGGGTTTAATATGTGGTGGGGAAGGGGGGGTGGTTTGGTATCTGGGAGTCTCTGGTACTCCATGTGTGACTTTGCTGTGACCTAAAACTTCTTTAAAAATTAAATGAAAATTTGGGAAACAATGGGGATTGAGAGGGCTAAGGTGTCATGGCACACTGGACATCCGATAACACAGTGATAAAAAGAAAAAAAGTATATATATATATATATATATATATTTTTTTTAAAGGCATTTCTTTTGCTTTTTTCCCCATTTTTTTGAATGTTCCAATCCGCTAATTATATTTTGTTTTGTTTTGTTTTTGTTTAATTGTTTGTTTTTGTTTCTTTTTCCTGAGTTTCCTTATGTTTGTCTCTTGCATGTAAGCTTATCATTGTTGTTTCTTTTTCCTATTAAGTGTATTTGATTATTTTATGGACTACATGTTCATGGAGGATTTGGATCAGAGAAGGGTTACAATGGGTACTGCAGGGAATTATTGGTGGGGGGTATCTGGGAGGGGGGATTCATGGGATTTAGTTCATCTGAATATACATGAAAGATATACAAAATTGTTCAAAAGATCAGAAGATGGGGCATGGTCACGATTGGTGGACGATCACACAATAAATGAGGGAAACTGAATTTCTAGCCTGGAGAGCTCTGCCACAGTCTCCAAGAGAGCAGCAAAAGTCCTCTGAGCAGCAGGGACAGTGTCTGTCAAAAGAGGATGACCCACTGATGAGTTCTTTTTATTGATGACTACCCTTGTGAGTCTTGGCTCTTGTAACTGAGACTTAGCTTGCTGTTGTGGGGTGCCTAAGGGTTGCCACCTGAGAGCCGCCTTGTTGCTCAAATGTGTCCTCTCTCTAATATAAACTCAGCATATGAATGCATTACCTTCCTCCCAACATGGGACATGACTCCCGGGGATGAGCCTCCCTGGCAACAAGGGATTAATACCAAGTGCCAATTGGCAACACAACTGGAAAAAGAACTTGAATAAAAGGGGGAAAATGTAAAGACAAATGAGTTCAAGTGGCTAAGAGACTTCAAAGAGAGTCGGGAGGTCATCCCAGAGGCAACTCTTACGCACACCTCAGTAGGAGCTCATAGAATGTCAAAGTGCCTATCACCCCACACAGAGGGGCTCCTGAGAGCTCTGGAGACATCCAGGTCCTATATCAGGGGGGATAGCCCCAGAGACTGAAGCCTTATCAGTGGGTTCTATTTTGGAATCTGTGGTCCTGAGTGTGACAAAATTGGACTCAAAAAAGTCTTCCCTGCACATGGTTCATCAGTCCCTTCTATTCAAACCTATATGTGATGTTGGAGTTTTTAGGTATACTTCCAGAGACTGGAGCCTCTGGCCTACCTATGTGCCAGGTGTGCGTGGAATCTCGGTGGAGCTGCAATTCCTACCCTACAGCTCAATGGACTCATCCAAGTCACCTGGCTAGGAGACAACGATGGGCAACGGACAGCCCAGGGAATGGAGAGGGCCTGCATCTGCAGGCAGGATAATCCCACCCACCATATCCATGGGATATAAGCCCTCTCTCACTTGGAGGTGGAGTGGACATCACCATCCCAGTTCCCTCAGGATTGGGGGAAGAACTATGGACTAGAGTGGACTTGATGGTCGTCTGTTGTACACATATGGTGATTCTAGCAATGGAAGAAATTATAACAATGAGGTGGAGCCAGTGGCCATTTGACACTTTCAGGGCAGGGAGGGGATGTGCAGTTGAAATACAGGGGCTTCTTTAGGATTTGGAGGTTGTCCTGAGTACCATTTTGACAACGGATGTAGGCCATTTTAAATCAGCACACACCTCTCAGAACTGTATGGGAGAGAGTGTGGTCTACTATGTGAACTGTGGTCTATGGTTGGTGGCAAGGCCCCAGGATGTGTAAGACCATTGAGGGTGATGGGCCACACTTTATGGGAGATGTTTGTGTGGGATGTGGTGGGAGGTGTGGGAGGTGGGCAACATGGGAATCCTGGTGGGTTCCGTGTAATATTTTAGGTAATCTAAGCACCTCTTAAAATATATTTTTATATATATATAAATAAAAAAAATAAAAAATAAACAAAACAAAACAACAACAACAAACAAACAAACAAAAAACCAAACAAACACACAAGGAAGCAGTCAAACAAAGCTAAGGAAGAACAGTGTTCCCTCCTGGGCCCTTGTACAGCCTCTCATTCTTCCTGTGTTCAACAATCAGTTACTCTGCTGGCTTTTCTCTGAATGTTTTGAGGCGGATTTTAACAAGTAAACTAAGTTAAATTTTTTATTTAAGTAACCTTTTTTTTTTTTTTTTTTTTTTGGAGAAATAAGGGACCCAAAAGAAGTTAGTACAAAAATAATGTCTATGTTTTCCCTGCCCTACAGGTATCAGCTGGATGTTAGATATCCTGGTGAATCACTACTCTTAAAGGAGCTGGGAATCAAACTAGGGACCTCATATACTCAAGGCAGAAATTCCTCCACTGAGCTAACTTACTAATTTGGTGAGTTAGCTCTTCAGAAAGCTATTTAGTTACTTTCCTCTGGGAAGGTTTTACTTTCCTGTGGCAGCAGGATTCAGCAAGCTGTTTGAGCAGATCCCCTCTCCCCTTTCCTGGTCAGGCTGAGTTCCTTTTTGAAATTCAAATGGAACCCTGATGATTGAGTTCACCTCACTGAAATGGTTTACAAGCCTCTTCTAGACTACCCCCCTCTTCCCAGGGGACCCTAAATAGGTTTGTGGAAACATATCAAGCACTACCCACTGCCTGCCTCCCTTAGGGGAGTTGAAATTCTTATAGTGCTCAGTGAAGAACTATTAAATTGGCTGAGTCCATCCTCTCTCAAGCCAAGCCTCTGTATCCCAGGGTGGTTGGGTAAATCAGGCTTCTTCAGCAGATTCACCTCCCCCTTCAGCCTGGTGCCACTTAAACCTGGCTGGTGTGTTCCCCAAAGCTCTAAGGGGTTCCAGACAACCAAACCAACAGAAAGGAAACCCCTCACCCCCCTTTGCCAGAACCCTACCACTCTTGGAGAATGCTCCCTCTCCCTGGGTTGCTGGCAGGAGTTGGGGCTCACCCTGCCTTTTTGTCCAGAGGGTGGGGTTTAGCCATCTGCGTCTGTGATTTCCATAGGGCTAAAAACTCGGTTTTATCCTGAGCAATCTATTTCCCTGTCCAGCTCCCTCCAGATCAATGTCCCAAAGGCTCTTGCTCCATGGGCTTCCAGAACTGCCCACTTGGGCAGGATCCTGTCCCCAATCAGCTGTTCTTTACACGGAGGTGGTGAATGCCCACCTAAACTGATGCCGTCTTGCCTCTCTCCTGTCTGAATACATTTAAAGAAGAGGATTGGAGAAAATGCTTTGGAGAGCTAAGTGTCAGTATAGAGGACATGAAGAAATCAGGGATTATTAAGTGAAGTGATTGCACCTGATAGTGTTGAAGATGGAAATATTTAGGAATGATCAGATTAAGCCTCAAATCAAACATGTGGAACCTGCCATAGCAATGCTAATCATCAGTTGAACTAACTTCCTAAGCAAGTCTCTTAATGAAAGTTAGGGCATGGACTGGGAAAGGGTGCAGCATTAGAGTCAGAAAGGCAATATCTAAGAGAATGCCTGAGGACTGTAATTACTCTGAATCCCAACCTCCAGCAAATCCCTCTTGTCAGATGAGACATTCCCTCTGGGCCTGAATCATGAGGCTCTTCTCTCCTTCCTGGAAATCCCTGAAGAAGTAATCTTGCAAAGGAAAGCCACCTATTATGTCTTACCAGGACTACCTCATTATATTCATGTTGAAAATGAGAATCAGATCCAAGTATGCCCTTTAAAGCAGAAAATGAGAATCATATCCAAGTATGCCCTTTAAAGCATGTTGGTTACAAGAGAAAGAGAATATTTACCCTACAAAACTTACTAACTACCCAAATCAAGCAAACAGAAAAGTGAATTCATATTATGTGGTTATTGAATGGACTCTATGAATCCTAGACTGTAGAGAGAAGCACGTAGATGGGACTGAATGTCTTGATATTGGTGCATTTATCAGAGTCTGAGCTCCACATGCCAGCTCACACCACTGAAAATATTTATTAACACTGGGATAATTGCCCGGAAAATGGCCTTACTCATTGTCATACCAAATGGCTTAATGTTCCATGTTGTATTCTTTCCTATTGCTACTGTAACAAATCACCACATCCTTGGTGACCTAAAACAACACAAATTTATTGTCTTGATATTCTGACTATCAGAGATCCATTGTCTTCAGGTATGGGGTCAACAAGTTTCTCAGGGCATAAATCAGCTTGTGGTAGAATAGAAAGTTTAGATTTTTTTGCATCAACCAGCAAAATAAATTTCTATAAAATAATAATATCTATCTTAATGAAATTGATATTTTATTACTAAGGTTTATTTGGTCAGGAAACCTAATTGTCTTATTAGATTTATTTGGTTAGTGTTTGTTATATAATTTCATTTCCTTTTATATTATTAAATATTCTATATCTCTCTATATTAGATGTATTTATTCGAATAGCATACAATTAGAATTGTTTAATTAGGTTTTTCAACCTTTTCAAAGGCTGTATTTTAATCAATTTACACTTATAAGTGGTGAGATGATTTGTTTATATCTAGAATTACATGTTATTATTTGTAAATAGTTCATATTAAGTATAGCAACCATGATGAACAGTTGACTATAAATGTTATGGATCAATTTTACAGTAAAGCTCCTATATATATCAATTTTAGTCTACTAAAACTTGTATAATATATAAGAAATATTGTCTGCCTAAAGTGATTGTTGGTATCTGTATATGCAAATAATTTGTTTTTCAAATTTCTGTCACTTTTTTATTATATGTCAGCAGTATACTTTTGAAATTTTTGTTACATTTTACCTTTATGTGACATGCAGATAATATTTTATTAGTTGTTTATTTTATGTTGTTTAGAAACTGCTTAGAGTAAATAATAAGAAAATGATTAAGAATGTGTTTAAGCAAAATATGTGACTAGAAAGAAGCATTTTGTAAATTTCTTAGAACAATCTTGATATTTTTAAAACTAAATATATTTCAGGATAAATTATCAGAAAATGGGAAGGATTTTTGCAACATATAACAAAGAGAATGTATTTAATATCAAATTACACTCAAAGAAGATTTTATCAAATATCCATTTTTAATTACATAGTAATAACTTTTCATTCCCACATTTTATCTTATTTTTAAAAGGGCTTTAGATTACATAAATGTTAAACAGAAAAGTATAGGGGATTCCCATATACATATACCTCACTCCTTCCTCCTCTCACAATTTCCTCCTTTAACAAATTCTTTCATTAGTATAGTACATTTGTTACAATTGATGAAAACATATTGAAGCACTGCTACTAACCATAGTCTATAGTTTACATTATGGTTTACACTTGCACCTCACAATTTTATGGTGCAGTGTAAAGTGGAATTATACATTTTGACAAAATGTATAATGGCTTTTATCTGTCAGTGCAATATCATGCAGAACATCTCCAACATCCCTAAAATGCCCCATGTTACAACTTTTCTTCTCTCTCCCTCTCCTCAGAACCTCTGGTGACCACTGTCTTTATATCAATGTTACAAATTCTTCCTTTACTAGAATAATAAGCCTACTTTGGTCCACACTTGCATTCCCTCCTTATGCATGTTCATTCCTTGATGTTGAGGACTTTGGGATGGTGATGCCCACTATGCTTCCCACTGAGAGGGGACTTAGATCCCATGGGACAGATGAATGAAACTGTTTTGCTTGAAGATGTATATGCTCTCTGGTTTTTTATGTGGTCTTTGTCAATCATCATCCTTATGTTAGTTGTCCTGGGTGAGTCTGATGAACTTGAGAGTAAGTGTTAGGTGCAACTCTGCTGAGATTCAGGGCTCAGCCAGCATATGAAGAGCTGGAAGATGTAAGTCTCTGGGACATATATTTAATGACTAAAATGCTAATCATAGGTTCAAATAAATTGGGCAGAAGAACAATGTGTAAGAAAATTATAAATGAATCTAATTCTGATACATTGAGGACATAGGTTATCATATATAATAAGGTTAGGCCCACCAATGGGATACCAATTCCCTGGGGTTGTCTGTCCTGCCTAAAGTATCTAGATGTCTCTAGAGCTCTCAGGAGCACCCCTGTTTATGGTACTCCTGTGGCAATCAATGAGATCCTCATTAAATGTACATAAGCATAACCACTGGAATGAACTCTTGACTCACTTTGAAATCTCTTAGCCATAAAAACTCATTTGTATTTAATATTTTCCCCTTTTATTCTAGGTCTTTTTTCAAATGCATAGCTAGTTGGCACTGGGTAATAATCCCTTGGTGCCAGGGAGGCTCATCCTTGTGAGTCATGTCTCAGGGGAAGGTAGTGTCATGTCAAGGGGAAGGTAGTGAATTTATATGTTGAGTTTGGCTAAGAGAGAAGCTACATTTGAGCACTAAGGAGGTTTTCAGAAGGTAACTCTTAGTCAATATGTATTACTAGCCTAAGTTTCAATTTCACAAGAACAAGGTTCATAAGTACAAGCATAAATATCAAAGGAGCACATACTCTAGATATTCATGCCACTCTATTAGAGAATGTAGCTCGACTCTTCAGGATGGAAATTCAATATTCCATTGGTTTTTCTGTGCATCTACACCCACCGAGACAACAGCCCATGACCATAGAAACACATTCATATTCCATAGAGGCATGCCCCAGGTTCCCCCTCTCCACACATCCCCTCACCACTAATAACCCAAATTGGCAGTCTTACCTTGCCACAGTTGTAAACTTTCTGCAATCTAAAGCTTCCCCAAAACAAAGCCAACAAAATTAATAATAATGAAATTAAAATATTATAAAATAAGTAAAAAATGAAAAAAAAATTGAAATATATTTTTTAACATTGTGCCTTTCATCACCATAAGACATGTTATATTTTATGTATATATATATAGTTTCTTCTGTATGTTCCCCTAGTGTCTAATATTTTTTCACTTTATTTTTCAAAAATCTCAAGTAACAGAAAAGTCACATAGAAACTATATTCCATGGTTAGTAGCAATTCTTCAATATGTGTTCAATTGTAAAAAATAAACCACACTAATTAAAGGTTTATTAATGGGGGAAATTTGGGGAGGGAAGAGGTAGGTTATACGGGAATCCCCTCCATTTTTAAGTAACATTTATGTAATCTAAAGCTTCTTTAAAAATTAAAAAATTTAAAAATTAAAAAAACAAAATATAGGGAATTCCCATATGCCCCCCACACACACATCCTCCCCAGACAATAACATCCTACAAGAGTTTGGTTCATATTTTATAATTGATAAATAAATATCAAAGCATTGCTACTAACCATGGTCAATGGTTTACATTATGGTTTACCTTTTGCACTATGTACTTTTATAGGTTCTGACAAAATGTATAATGGCCTGTATGAGGAAAATGGCAACAAAATATGTGGCTTGCATAGTCATAGGCAGAAAACCCACTAGGCCCATGGCTGAGAATTCCCACTGCTGGTTCCTGTTCTAAGGACTTCTAAGATGTTTATGCTGGTATTGCTTGAACAGGGAATTTAAAGCCCTGAATTCATCCCTTTGTTCCTCCATTGTCTCTAGCACATTAGAAGCATCAAGCCAATCTCACTGCGTTTGTGAATTTCACACAAATGAAATATCTGGTCAACAGAAACTTTCCGCTTATAAGTCTTTGATGACGAGTATCCAATAGTGATATTTTGCATAGCTATATTGACATATCACATCATGGACTGTCAGTCTTCTTTCCACTGGAAATAGAGTTGTTTTAATTTGAATAGGTTAAGAACCAACTCCAAAAGCCCCAGGACCAACTTAAGAAAATCACCCTATAGTTTAAGTTCTTCTGCTGATATCAAAATTGGTACTAGTCAGAATTCTCCAGAGAAATAGAAACAACAACATATATGTATATGTGTAATTGTGTGTGTATATATGTAAGTAGGTGTTTATGTGTGTGTGTGTGTATATATATACACACATACATATATAGGATTTATTATATCTATGATTTGTTATGAGGAATTGGCTCATGAGATTGTGGGGGTGGCAAGTATGAATCTGAAGGGCAGGCAGGAGGATGGAGGTCCCTGTAATAGTGATATTGATGTCTTGAGTAT
>JAKSZT010015426.1:177635-217955 GCA_026826555.1 Tolypeutes matacus | reverse complement strand
AAGTGCATAGTAGTCAAACAAACAAGCATACTTACTTTAAAACATGAAGTACCTCCTGCATTCACAGAGAGTTAGGTGAAACCAGTGTCTTGAAGTTGATTTTAAGTGAAAACATGTGCAAAGAAGCCAATGAAACAAGTCCCTTTATTGGTTTTCTAAATGGAAGAAATGGCTGCAAGGCACCCAGTGTTAGGAAAAAGCAGTTTTTTGAAGTTGATTGTAAGGTAAACACGTGCATAGAAACAAAAGAAAGTAGAATCCTGCTAAGATTTCAAAAGGGAAAAAACTGCAGCATTGGCATAGTAAAAGCATTGTTTTGATATTGGATGTGTGTGAAATCAAGTACATAGGAGCCAAGTAAAGAAGTATCTTATATACTGTACAAAAGTGAAGAACTTCTGCATTGTCGTATCAATATGTAAATTCAGGGTTTTGTCATTGTGAGTGAAAGCAAGTGTATAGCAGCAAAATAAACAAGTATTTACTTATCTTTCATAGTTGAAATACCTCCTGCCTTCACAGAGTGTTAGGTAAAATCAGTGTTTTGAAGATGATTTTAAATGAAAACATATCATAGCAGAAAACAAAACACAAATCTTATTTGGATTTTTAAAGTGAAGAAATCACTGCCTTGGTGTAGCATTAGGTAAAAGCAGTGTTTTGACATTGTGAGTAAAAGCAAGTGCAGAGCAGCCAAACAAACATGTATCTTACTTACCTTCAAACTTGAAGTACCTCCTACATTCAGAGAGAGTTAGGTGAAATCAGTGTCTTGATGTTGATTATAAGTGAAAACACGTGCAAAGCATCCAATGAAACAAGTTTATTTATTGGTTTTCTAAACCAAAGAACTGACTGCATTCACCCAGTGTTAAGGAAAAGCAGAGTTTTGAAGTTGATTATAAGTGAAAACACGTGCATAGCAGCAAAACAAAGAAGTATCTTACTTAGATTTCCAAAGTGAGGAAACTGCAGCAATGGCAAAGTAAAATCAGGGTTTTGACATTGTGAGTGAAAGCAAGTGTATAGCAGCCAAAAAAACAAAAACAACAACAACAAAAAAATGAGTATCTTACTTCACTTACAAGGTTAAATTTTCTCCTGCCATGACACAGTGTTAGGTAAAACCAGTGTTTTGAAGATGATTTTAAGTTAAAGCACATGCATAGCAGCAAACCAAATACAAAACATATTTAGATTTGAAAAGTGAAGAAACCAGGGCATTGGCATAGTGTTAGGTAAAAGCAGTGTTTTATTATTGATAGTGAAAGCAAGTGCATTGCAGCCAACAAACAAGTATCTTACTTATGTTTCAAAGTGGAATTACATCCTGCATTCACACAGTGTTAGGTAAAACCCGTGTTTTAAAGATTATTTTAAGTGAAAACACATGCATAGCAGCAAATAAAACCCAAATCTTACTTAGATTTGTAAAATAAAGAAACTACTGAATTGCCTTAACATTAGGAAAAACAGTGTGTTGGCATAGTGAGTGAAATCAAGTGCACTGGAGCCAAACAAATGACTATCTTACTTACCTTTCAAACTTGAAGTACTTCCTGCATTCACAGACAGTTAGGTGAAAGCAGTGTCCTGAAGTTGATTGTAAGTGAAAAAACATGAAAACAGCCAATGAAACAAGTTTCTTCATTGGTTTTTTACACCAAAGAACTGACTGCATTCACCCAGTGATAGGGAAAAGAAGTGTTTTGAGGTTGATTGTAAGTGTAAACACATGCATAGCATCAAGTAAGAAGAATCTTACTTAGATTTCCCAAGTGAAGATAATGCAGCACTGGTCTAGTAAAAGCAGGGTTTTGACATTGGTTGTATGTGAAAACAAGTACATAGCAGCCAAGGAAAGAGGACCTTGTGTACTTTACAAAAGTGAAGAAGTGCATTGGCATAGCAGTAGGTAAAAACAGGGTTTTGTCATTGTGAATGAAAGCAAGTGCATAACAATGAAACAAACAAATATCTTTCTTAACTTTCAAAGTTGAAGTACCTCCTGCCTTCACAGCATGTTAGGTAAAACCAGTGTTTTGAAGAAGATTGTAAGTGAAAACATATGCATTGCAGCAAACAAACACAAATCTTATTCAGATTTTTAAAGTGAAGAAACCACTGCTTTGGTGTAGCATTAGGTAAAAGCAGTGTTTTGACATTGTGAGTAAAACAAGTGAATAGCAGCCAAACAGGTATCTTACTTACCTTTCAAACTTGAAAAACCTCCTATATTCACAGAGAGTTAGGTGAAAGCAGTGTCTTGAAGTTGATTGTAAGTGAAAACACATGCAAAGCAGTCAATGAAACAAGTTTATTTATTGGTTTTTCTAAACCAAAGAACTGACTGTATACACCCAGTGTTAAGGAAAAGCAGAGTTTTGAAGTTGATTATAAGTGAAACATGTTGCAAAGAAATCAATAAAACAAGTTTCTTTATTGGTTTACTAAACTGAAGAATTGACTGCATTCACCCAGCATTAGGGAAGAGGAGTGTTTTGAAGTTGATTGTAAGTGAAAACACGTGCATAGAAGAAAAAGAATGAAAAATCTTTCTTAGATTTCCAAGCGGAAGAAACTGCAACATTGGCATAGTCAAAGCAGTGTTTTCACATTGGTTGTATGTGAATAAAAGGGCATAGCAGCCAAGGAAAGAAGTATCTAATGTACTTTACAAAAGTGAAGAACTTCTGCATTGGCATGGTAATAGGTCAAAGCAGGGTTTTGACATTGTGAGTGAAACGATGTGTATAGCAACCAACCAAAGAAACATCTTACTTACCATTCACAGTTGGAGTGCTTCCTGCCTTCACAGCATGTTAGGTAAAACCAGTGTTTGAAGATAATTGTAGCAAAAACAAATGCATAGGAGTAAATAAAACACAAATCTTGTTTACATTTGTAAAGTAAAGAAACTACAGCATTGGCGTAGCATTAGGAAAAAGCAGTGTGTTGGTATACTGAGTGAAAGCAAGTGTGTAGCAGCCAAACAAAGTAGTACCTTACTTATCTTTTGAACTTGAAGTACCTCCTACATTGATGGAGAGTTTGGTGAGGCCAGTGTCTTGAAGTTGATTTTAAGTGGAAACACATGCAAAGCAGCCAAAGAAACAAATTTATTTGTTGGTTTTCTAAACTGAAGAATTGACTTGATTCAACCAGCATTAAGGAAAAGTTGTGTTTTGAAGTTGATTGTAAGTGAAAACACGTGCATAGAAGCAAAAGAAAGAAGAATCCTACTGAGATTTCCAAAGTGAAGAAACTGCAGCATTGGCATACTAAAAACAGGGTTTTGACATTGTGAGTGAAAGCAAGGTTATACCAGGCAAACTTACAAGTATCTTACTTAAGTTTCAAAGGTGAATTACCTCCTGCATTTACAGTGTTAAGTAAAACCAGTGTTATGTAGATAATGTTAAGTGAAAACACATGTAGAGCAGTAAAATAAACTGAATTTTACTTAGATTTGAAAAGTGAAGAAACTACAGCTTTGGCATAGCATTAGGTAAAAGCTTAATTTTGCGTTGCTTGTGATGGAAACCATGTGAATAGCGGCCTACCAAACAAGTATCTTACTTACATTTCAAGTTGAAGTACCTCCTGCATTCAAAGCAAGTTATGTAAAGCCAGTGTTTCAAAAAAAGTTTTTAATGAAAACACAAGCATAGCAGCAAGTAAAACACAAATCTTATTTAGATTTCTAAAGTGAAGAAACCACTACATTGGCATAGCATAATCTAAAAGCAGTGTTTTTACATTGTGAGCAAAAGAAAGTGCATAGTAGCCAAACAAGCAAGTATCTTACCTTTCAAATTTGAAGTACCACCTACAATCAGAGAGAGTTCAGTGAAAGCAGTGTCTTGATTTCACTCACAATCAATGTAAGTTGATTGCAAGTGAAAAAAATTTCAAAGCAGCCAATGAAACAAGTTTTTTATTGCTTTTCCAAACCAAAGAACTGACTGCCATCACCCACAGTTGGGGAAAGTTATTGTTTTGAAGCTGAATGTGAGTGAAAACACATGCATAGCATCAAAAGAAAGAAAAATCTTACTTATATTTCCAAAGTGAAGAAATTGCAGTATTGGCATAGTAAAAGCAGGAAATTGACATTGTGCATGAAAGCAAGTGTATAGCAGACAAACAAACAAGTGTCTTACTTAACTTTCAAAGTAGAATTACCTCCTGCATTCACAGAGTGTTAGGTAAAACCAATGTTTTGAAGATGATTTTAAGTGAAAACACATGCAGTGGCAAATAAAACCAAAATCTTACTTAGATTTGAAAGTGAAGGAACTACTGCAATGGCATAGCATTAAGGAAAAGCAGTTGTATTACATTGATAATGAGTGAAAACAAGTGCATAGCAGACAAACAAACAAGTATGATACTTTCCATTGAAAGCTGAAGTACCTCCTGCATTCACAGAGTGTTCAGTAAAACCAGTGTTTTGAAGATGATTGTAAGTGAAAACACATGCATAGCAGGAAATGAAACACAAATCTTTTTAGATTTGTAAAGTGTGAAGAAATTACTATGTTTGCAGAGCATTAGGTAAAAGCAGTGTTTTGACATTGTGAGTAAAATCAAGTGCATAGCAGCCAAACAAAGAAGCATTTACTTGACTTTCAAACTTGAACTACCTCCTGCATTCAGAGAGGTAGGTAAAACTAGTTTCTTTATTGGTTTTCTAAACTGAAGAATGGACTGCATTCACCCAGCGTTAGGGAATATCAGTTTCTTGATGTTGATTGTAACTGAAAAAACATGAAAAGAAGCCAATGAAACAAGTTTCTTCGTTGCTTTTCTAAACCAGAGTACTGACTGCATTCACCCAGCATTAGGGAAAACAGTGTTTTGACGTTAATTTTAAGAGAAATCACATGCATAGCAGCAAAAGAAAGAAACTTATTTAGATTTCAAAAGTGAAGAAGTTGCAACAGTGGCATAGTAAAAGCGGGGTTTTGACATTGTGAGTGAAAGCAAGTGTATAGTAGCCAAACAAACAAGTATCTTACTTATCTTTCAAAGTAGGAGTGCCTTCTGCCTTCACAGTGTTAGGTAAAACCTGTGTTTTGAAGATAATTGTAGTAAAAACACATGCATAGCAGTAAAAGAAACACGAATCTTTTTTAGATTTGAAAAGTGAAGAAACTACAGCTTTGGTATAGCATTAGGTCAAAGTTTAGTTTTTACATTGATTGTGTGTGAAAGCACATGAGTAGCTGCCAAGCAAACAAGAATCTTACTTACATTTCAAGTTGAAGTACCTCCTGCATTCAAAACATGTTATGTAAAACCAGTGTTTTGATGAAAATTTAAATGAAAACACAGGCATAGCAGCAAATAAAACACAAATCTTATTTAGATTTCTAAAGTGAAAAAACCACTCATTGGTGTAGCATAATCTGAAAGCAGTGTTTTTACATTGTGAGCAAATCAAGTGCATAGCAGCCAAACAAAGAAGTATCTTAACTTTCAAACTTGAAGTACCACCTACATTCACAGAGAGATAGGTGAAAGCAGTGTCTTAAAGTTGATTGTAAGTGAAAAAAAGTGCAAAGCACCTAATGAAATAAGTTTCTTTATTGGTTTTCAAAACTGAAGAATTGACTGCCTTCACCCAGCATTAGGGAAAATCAGTGTTTTGTAGTTGATTTTAAACGAAAAAAACGTGCATAGCAGAAAATAAAGGAATTTATTTTGATTTTCAAAGAGAAGAAACTGCAGCATTGGCATAGTAAAAGCGGGGTTTTGACATTGTGAGTGAAAGCAAGTGTATAGCAGATAAGCAAACAAGTATGTTACTTACCATTCAAAGTTGAAGTATCAACTGCATTCACAGAGTGTTAGGTAAAACCAGTGTTTTGAAGATAATTGTAAGTGAAAAAACATGCATAGCCAAAAATGAAACACAAATCTCATTTAGATTAGTAAAGTGAGGAAACCACTGCATTGGCATAGCTTTAGGTAAAAGTACTGTTTGACATTGTGAGTAAAAGCAAGTGCATAGCAACCAAAAAACAAGTATCTTACTTATATTTCAAACTTGAACTACCTCCTACATTCACAGAGAGTTTGGTGAAAGCAGTGTCTTGAAGTTGAATGTAAGTGAAAATATGTGCAAAGAAGCCAAAGAAACAAATTTCTTGAATGATTTTCTAAACCAAAGAACTGAAGGCATTCACCCAGTGTTAGGGAAAGCCTGGGTATTGAAGTTGATTATAAGTGAAAACACGTGCATAGCACCAAAAGAAAGAAACTTACTTAGATATACAAAGGGAAGAAACTGCAGCATTGGCATAGAAAAAGCAAGTTCTGACATTCTGTGTAGAAGCACATGTATAGCAGCCAAACAACAAGAATCTTACTAAACTTTCAAACTTGAATTACCTCCTGCATTCACAGAGAGTTAGGTAAAACCAGTGTTTTGAAGATTATTTTAAGTGAAAACACATGCATAGCAGCAAACAAAACACATAGTTTACTTAGATTATATTACTGACCTTTCAAACTAGAAATACCTCCTACATTCACAGAGAGTTAGATGAAACCAGTGTCTTGAAGTTCATTGTAAGTGAAAACACGTACAAAGCAGCCAAAGAAAGAAGTTTTTTATTGGTCCTCTGACCTGAAGTACTGACTGCATTCACAGATCGTTAGGGAAAAGCAGTGTTTGGAAGTTGATTGTAAGTGAAAACACATGCCTAGCAGCAAAAGAAACTAAAATATTACTTAATTTTCAAAATAGAAGAAATTGCAGCACTGGCATAGAAAAAGGAGTGTTTTGAAATTGGTTGAAAGTGAAAACAATTGCAAAGCAGCCAATGAAACAAGTTTCTTTATTGGTTCTCTAAAGTGAAGGACCAACTGCATTCACTGAGCATTAGGGAAAGGCATTGCTTTGAAGTTGATTGTTAGTGAAAACATGTGCATAGCAGCAAAAGAAAGTAGAATCTTTCTATGATTTCAAACTGAAGAAGCTGCTGCATTGGAAAAGAAAAGTATTGTTTAGACATTGGTTGTATGTGAAAACATGTACATACCAGCCAAGAAAAGAAATATCTTATTCACTTTAGAAAAGTGAAGAACTCCAGCATTGTCAGAGCCTTAGGTAAAAGCCGGGATTTGACATTGTGAGTGAAAGCAATAGCATAACAGCCAGGGAAAAAAGTATTTTACTTACTTTCCAAAGATGAAGTACCTCATGAATTCAGAGTGTTAAGTATAACCAGTGGTTTGAAGGTGATTGTAAGTGAAAAGGCATTCATAGCAGAAAATGAAACACAAATCTTACTTAGATTTTAAAAGTGAAGAGACTACTACAACAGCATAGCATTGGGTAAAAGTGTTGTTTTGACATTGGTTTTAAGTGATAACAAGGGCATAGCAGCCAAAGGAACAAATATCTTTCTTAGTATACAAACATGAAGAATCTCCTGGATTCAAAGAGTTTAAGGTTAAAACCAGGATTGTGAAGCTGATTGTAACTCCAAGCCAGTGCATGGCTGCCAATGAAATGAGTATTCTGCTTAGTTTTGAAACCAGAAAAAAACACTGCATTGACATAACATTAGGTAAAACCAGTGTTTTGATATTGATTGTGAGTGAAAGGAAGTGCATAGCAGCCAAAAAACAAGTATCTTACTTTCCTTTCAAACTTGATGTACCTCCTGCATTCACAGAGTGTTAAATGAAACCAGTGTCTCGAAGCTGATTGTAAGTGAAAACACGTGCATAGCAGCAAAACAAACTAGAATCTTACTTAGATTTCAAAAGTGACATGGGAAAAGCAGTGTATTGACATTGGTTACAAGTGAAAACAAGTGCTTAGTAACCAAGGAAAGAAGTATCTTATATATTTTACAAAAGTGAAGAACCTCTGCTTTGACAGAGCATTATGTAAAAACAGGATTTTGACATTGTGAGTGAAAGCAAGAGCATAACACCAGGGAATCAAGGATTTTACTTACCTTTCAAAGAAGTACCACGTGAATTCCCAGAGTGTTAGTTAAAACCAGTGTTTTGAAGGTGATATAAGTGAAAACACATGCATAGTATCAAAAGAAAAACAAATCTTACTAACATTTCAAAAGTGAAGAAACTACTGCATTGTTATACCATTAGGTAAAAGCAGTGTTTTGACACTGCTTGTAAGTGAAAACAAGGGCATAATAGCCAAGGAAACAAGGATATTTCTTACTTTACAAAGGTGAAGAACCTCCAGGATTCACAGAGCAGTAGGTTAAAACCAGGTTTTGAAGTTGATTGAAACTCCAAGAAGTGCAATGCTGTCAATGAAATGAATATCCTCCTTAGTTTTGAAAACTGAAGAAACCACTGCATTGGCATAGCATTATGTAAAAACAGTGTTTTGACATTGATTGTGAGTGAAAGCAAGTACATAGAAGCAAAACAAACAAGAATCTTCTTACATTTCAATCTTGAAGCACTTCCTGCATTCTCAGAGAGTTAGGTGAAGCCAGTTCCTTGAAGTTGATTGTAAGTGAAAACAGGTGAAAATCAGCCAATGCAATGTTTCTATACTGTTTCTCTTAACTGAAGAACCAACTACATTCACCAAGCATTAGGGAAAAGCAGTGCTTTGAAGTTGATTGTAAGAGAGAACACGTGCTTAGCAGCAAAAGAAATTAGAAACTTAGATTTCAAAAGTGAAGTAACTGCAACATTGATTTTGAAACTACAGGGTTTTGACAAGTGAAAACAAGTGCATGGCAGCCAAGTTAAGAAGAATCTTATTTACTTTACAAAAGTGAAGTATTTCTGCATTGACAGAGCATTAGTTATCAGCAGGCTTTTGACATTCTGCATGAAATCAAGTGCTTAGCAGCCTGGAAAAAAGTTTCTTACTTACCTTTCACAGATGAAGTACCTCCTGCATTCACAGAATGTTAGCTTAAACCAGTGTTTTGAAGGTGATTGTAAGTGAAAACACATTCATAGTAGCAAATGAAACACAAATTTTACTTAGTTTTCTGAAGTGAAGAAACTACAGCATTGGCATAGAGTTATGTAAAATCGGTGTTTTCACATTGGTTGTTAGGATAGAAGCGTCTTATTTACATTACAAGTGTGAAGAACCTCAGCATTGACAGAGCATTAGGTAAAAGAAGGGTTTTGATGTTGTAAGTGAGAACAAGTGCATGGCAGCCAGGGAAACAATTATCTGTCATACTGTACAAATGTGAAGAACCCCCTTGATCAACAAAGTGTAGGTTAAAACCAGGATTTTGAAGTTGATTGTAACTCCAAAAAGGGCATACCTGCCAATGAAATGCATATCCGATTAGTTCTGGAAGCATTGGAATAGCATTAAGTAAAATCAGTGTTTTGACAATGATGGTGTATGAAAGCAAGTGCATAGCAGCCAAACAAACAAGTATCTTACTTACATTTCAAACTTGAATTTCCTCCTGTATTCACATAGTTAGGTGAAACTAGTGTCTTGAAGTTGATTTTAAGTAAAAACACGTGCAAAGTTGCCAATGAAAACAGTCTCATTATTGGTTTTATAAACTGAAGGTCAATCTGCATTCTCTGAGTGTTAGGGAAATGCCCTTGGAACCTGTGTAAACTGTAGAGTCCATGGAGCCTATGGAGACTGTGGAGACTGTGAAGCATGTGGAGGCCTGTGGAGACCATGGAGCCCATGGCACCTGTGTAGGTCTGTGGACCCTGTGCAGGACCAGTGTAGTTTGTGTAGCATTTGGAACCCAGGGAGCATGTGGAGCTTGTGCAGGCCTGTAGATCCCATGGAACCCATGGAGCTTGTGCAGGTCCAGGGGGATTGTGGAGGCTATGGAACTTGTTGAGCCCAAGAAGGCTGTTTGAGGCCATGGAGTCTGTGGAGCCTGTGCAGGACCTTGGAAAGTGTAGAGTCTGTGGACACTATGATGCCTGTGGAGCCAATGGAGTCCTGTGGACTCTGTGCAGACCATGGAGCCCATGGATCTTGTGGATACATTGGAGCCTGTGGTGTCTGTGGAGCCCGAGGAGAACTATAGAGCCTGTGGAGCACATAAAATCTCTGAAGTCCATGAAGTGTGTGTAGCCTGTTCAGGCCAATGGAGTCTATGGAGCCTGTGCAGGCCAGTGGAATCTATGGAGACTGTGGGGTCCATGGAGGGTGTGGAGCCTGTTCAGACCCATGGGGCCTGTGGAGCTCTGGAGCCCCTGGTTTTAGTGGATGTCAGTGGAGCATGTGGAGCCCATGGGGCCAGTAAACCTGTTGAATTCTGTGGAGCCCATGGAAACCACAGAATCTGAGCAGCACATGGCGCATGTGGATCCCATGGATTCCATCAGTCCTGTGGAGCTGTGGAAGTGTTGGAGGCTCATGGAGCATGTAGAGCCCGTGGAGCCCATGGAGACTATGCAGTCCTGTGGAGCTTGTGGAGCTCATGAAGCCCCTGGAAGTCTGTGGATCTGGTGCATGCCTTTGGAGCCTTTGGAGCTTGTGGAACCCATGGAAGCCTGTGGAACACTTGGAGCCCATGAAAGCTTGTGGAGCCTGTGGAACATGTGGGTACTGTTCAGGCTGTGAAGTTGAAGGAGCCCATAAAGGCCATGGAGCCTGTGGAACCTGTGGAGACTATGAAGGGTGTGGAGCACTTGGAACTTGTGTAAACTGTGGAATCCATGAAGCCTGTGGAGCCTGTGGAGCCTGTGTAGCTTGTGGAGCCTGTGGAAGCCTGAGCTGGAACCTATGGTGCCTATGGAATCTGTGGAGACTTTGGAACACATGGAGGCCTGTGGAGCCTATGCAAGCCCATGTAACCTGTAGAGACAGTAGAGCCTTTGGAGCCTGTGGAGCCCGTGGAGTCAGTGGAGCATGATGATCTGTGCATACCCATGGAGCCTGAGGAGTATGTGGAGTCCCTGGAGACCATGAAATCCAAAGAGATCAGGGATTCCATGGAGTCCTGGGTATCTGTAGAGCCCATGGAGCTCGTGAAGACAGCTGAGGCCTGTGAAACCTGTGGATCTCATGGAGCCCATGGTGTGAATGGAGGCTACTGAGGTATGGAGATTGAAGAGATTGCAGAAATTATGGAGCCAATGGAACATATGTAGACAATGGATGCCTTTGGAGCCCATGGAGCCTGTAGCATTCTTGGAGCCCGTGGAGGCCTGCAGAGCCTATGAAGGGCCCTGGAGGCCAGTGACACCTGTGGAGCATGTGCTGCCTGTGGAGACCATAGAGCCCATGTAGCCTGTGGAGGCTGTGGAGGCCAGTGGAGCCTGTGGGTCATTTGGAGCATCTGGAGGCCCAGGAAGCCAGTGGAGTCTGTGTAACCCATGAAGACTATGCAGACCTGTTGAGCCCATAGTTCCCTTGGAGCCCATAGTGGGCTGTGGAGCATGTGCAGTCCTGTGGAGCTGTTTAAGTCTATGGAGACCATGAAGTATGTGGAGACCTTGGAATTCACAAAGCTTGTGGATCCCATGGAGCCTGTGCAGGCTCAGGAAACCTGTGGAGCCTATACAGGACTGTTGATCCTGTGAAGCTCATTGAGCCCATGGGGCCCACGGAGCCTTTTGAGGTATGGAGACCAAGGACACTACAGAGACTGTGGAGCATGTGCTGTGCATGTAGCCCATGGAAACCTGTGGAACCCATGGAGCCTGTAGAGCCTTTGGAGACTATAGAGCCCATTGAGGACTGTGGATCCTGTACATGGTCAGGGAGCCTTGGAGCCTGTGGAGCTGAGTGTGCTGGTGGAACCCAAGAAGTCATAGAAGACTGTGAAGCTAATGGTCCCTGTTGAGCCCATGGAACCCATAGAGCTCCTGGATGCTGTGCAGGCCAGTGGAACCTGTGCAAACTGTGAAGCCCATGGTGTCCATGGAGCTGATGGAGCTTGTGAAAGCCATAGAGACTGAAGAGCACATGGAGACTATGGAGTTCAAGGAGGCCTGTGGAGCCTTTGCAGGCCCGTGAAGTACAGGGAGAATTTGAAGTCTGTGAGAATGTAGAGGCCTATGGAACCCATGGAGCTGATGGAGCCCATGGAGGTTGTGAAATCCGTGGAGGCCTGCAGAGCCCATGCAGGCCTGAGGACCCTGTGGAGCCCAAGGTGACTCTGCAGGCCTGGAGAGTCTATGGAAGCCATGGAGGCCTGTGTAGCCTGTGCAGTCCTGTAGAACCCAAGGAAACCATGGCACCTGTGCAGGCCTCTGGAACATATGGAGAATGTGGAGCCACTGGATCTCATGAAGGACATGGAACCCATGGAAACTCCCTACACAACTTGTATATGTCATGGAGGACATGGAGCCTGTGCAGGCTCATTGTGCTAAAAGGTCTGTGAGATCTTGGAGGAATTGATTTCCATGGAGCCCAGGGAGGTTATGTCAGCCCATGGAACCTGTGGAAGTGGTGGAGGCTGAGGAGGCTGAGGATCATGTGGAGGCCTGTGGAGTCTGTGGAGGCATTGGACAATGGAGTCTGTGGTGCCTGTGCAGCCTCATGGAGCCTATGGAGATTGGGGAGACTGTGGAACCTGTGCAGGCACATGTCAGCCATGGAGGAATTGGAAGCCATGGAGCCCATATAGCATGTATTGTCCATGGAGGCCTCTGGAGTCTCCGCAGGCCAATAAAGCTGTAATAACAGGCAAGGTCATAGGTGCCAATGAAATGAGTATACTGCTTAATTTTGAAAAATGAAGAAACCACTGTATTGGCATAGCATAAGGTAAAAGCAGTGTATTGATATTGATTGTGAGTGAAGGCAAGGGAAGAGCAGCCAAACAAACTAACATCTTTCTTGCTTTTCAAAAATGAAGATCCTCCAGGACTCACAGAACTTTTGGTTAAAACCAGGAATTTGTAGTTGATTGTAACTCAAAGAAGTGAGTAGCTGCCAATGAAATGAGTATCCTGCTTAGATTTGAAACCTGAAGAAACCACTGCATTGGCATAGCATTAGGTAAAAGCAGGATTTTGACATTGTGAGTGAAAGCATGTACACAGCAACCAGGGAAACCAGAATCTTACTTAAATTTCAAAGATGAAGTACCTAATGTATTCAAAGAGTGTTAGGTAAAACCAGCGTTTTGAAGGTGATTGTAAGTGAAAACAAATGCATAGCAGCAAATTAAACACAAAACTTATTTAGATTTCTAAAGTGAACGAACTATGGCATTGGCTTAGCGTTAAGTAAAAACGGTGTTTTGACATTGGTTGTAAGTGAAAACAACGGCATAGCAGGTAAGGAAACAAGTATCTTTACTACTTTACATACGTGAGGAAGATCCTGGATTCCCAGAACTTTATAGTAAAACCCGGGATATTAAGGTGATTGTAACTCCAACCAAGTGCATACCTGCCAATAAAATGTGTATCTTTGTTGTATTAGTCAGCCAAAGGGGTGCTAATGTGAAATACCAAAAATGGGTTGGTCTTTATAAAGGGTATTTATTCGGAATAGAAGTCCACAGATACCAGGCCATAAAGCGTTAGGTTTCTTGGAGTAGGCTTTAGAATTTATATTCTTTATGGTGTGCTGCACTTCCTGGTCATGTACATCCATGTCCCTCAAAACAGTAAGGAAATTTTCAACCGTTATTTCTTCCAACACTCCTTCTTCCCCCTTTCCCTTTTATCTATGTCTTCTACTATCTCATTTCAGCTCTAAAGTCTTTGACATCACTGCTTCTTTCCCCTGCCTGTTCAAACCTTCTGTTATGTGCTTCTGATGTATCTTTTATTTCTTGTATTGTGCCATTCATCACCATCAGATTCGTTATCTTTTTATATATTTTTTTCAATTTTTTTAGTATGCTCCCTCAGTGTATTCTTAATATTCTTTTTCTCTTCCTCAATTTCAGTAAGGTGATTCATGATAATTTTTTTGGACATTCCTGATTAGTTATTCCCCATTCTGCATCTCCTCCTGTTTTTTCGTTTCTTCATTAGACTGGACCATGTCTTCCTGTTTCTTAGTATGGCTTGTAATATTATATGAGTGTCTGGGCATCTGTGTAACTTGATGGGTTTATTATATTTGTTAGCTTCTCTTTCTACTCTATGGTTTCACTTTGTTGTTTCTTTGAGTGTGTATTGTAAGATTCCTTTTTTTCATTTTAAAAACAAATTATTGAAGTATATCATTCATACATGAACATACATGAACAATAAGTGTTTAGTAAAAATTGTGAACTTACAAAACAAGCAACATAACATCATACAGGGATTCCATACATCACCCCACCACAAATACTTTGCATTGTTGTGAAACATTTGTTGACAAATTATGAAAGGGCATCATCAAAGTATGATTACTAACTTTAGTCTGTATCTTACTCCCCTATACTTTTTTAAAGGATTTATTTATTTGCTTTTATCCATTTTTACTGCCCCTCCCATTTTGCTGTATCTGTGTCTATTCACTGGGCAAATCTCTGTGTCTGTTCCCTGCCCTCCCAATCCATCTCCTCCTGTATTCACTGGGATTTGATCCTCGGAAACTCCAGTGTGGGAGAGAGGCATCATACTACCACCTGCGCCACCCTACTACCACCTGCACCACTGTAGTTCCTGTTTTTTTGGTGCGTTTCATCTTGGCTCCCCTTGTGTCACTCTCCTGTCACATCATATTGCTGTGTTGCTCTTGGGGACTGATGGTGCATCCGCACATGGGGCCTGGGGGCTCACCCACACACAGGGCCTGGGGTATGCACCCTCTGGTGGGGCCTGGTGGCTCACCTGCACATGGGGCCTGGGTGCTCACCCACACACAGAGCCTGATGGCTCACCTGTGCACGGGGCCTGAGGTCTCACCCACACATGGGGCCTGGTTGCTCACCTGTGCACAGGGCCTGGGGGCTCACCCACACACGGGGCCTGGGGTGTTCACCTGCTTGTGGGGCTGTAAGGTTCCTTTTTTACACTTGATTCCTCTTATAATATATCCTTGCAGTTGTCTGTGTACCCTTCAGGAAAAATTAGGACCAAAGAAAAGGAATGAGATAAGAAGAGGGAAAGATTAATAGTAATAATAATAAAGGTAGAAGAAGAACTCTACAAGAGTTAGGAGAATAAATACTATGAATAAAATATCATGAAAAATACAAAGAATAAAAATAAAAAGGTGGAATAGAAAAAAGAAACAAAACAAAATAAAGAGATAGAGTGAATTAAAAGGCTGGAAAGATGAGAAGAGAGGAAGAGATCAGAGAAAGAGATGTGAAAATAAAAAAATGAATGCCAAACAATAGGTGGAATGAAAGAAAAGCAACAGAAGATCAAAAAATGAAGGAAAGAAGAGAAATATAGTAGATGGAAAATATAAAGAAAATAGAAAAGGAAACAGAGAAAAGGGAAAGACAAACAAGAAGCAAAACAACAACAACAAAAAACAACACAGGATAAACAACCTTCCTTCTTAAGCCACTAAGGAACTTCTCAGGCTGCTGGTATTCATCAGTCAATCACCCTGTGACCTGCCCTCTGCAGGTGATGTACCTGGTTTTAGTGAATAAAATAACAACAAAAAAGGAACGGATGAAAATAACCTGGTTTATCCCTTTCTCTTAGGATGAACTGGGACTCAAACCAGGGACCACATGCATGCCAGGCAGGAGCTCTATCACTGAACCACCCTGGCTGCACAGGTTAAGCAGACTTCTGAAAGCTTATCCAGGTCTTCCTGCCCCTGCTCCCTTAGGCAAGTTAGGCTTCTGACAGTATGCAGAGACAGGCTGGTCAGGCTCCTGCCTCCACCCCCTCACTGACTCACTGATGCAGCTATTTTCTCTCCCAAATGAACTCTATGGTCCAGCAAATGTGAACACTTAACTAGAAGCATTGGATTTGTGTTTAGAAAAAGGTCTGGCATTGGATACATTGGCACTATGAAAAGTAGAGTTGAAGAATGAGGCTGAAAACAGAAATGGAAGGAATGACTGATGAACCCCCAAAGAAAATTAGACATCTGGAAGGTGAGTATCTATCCCGTTTTGCACACCAGCTTTGCATAACATGAGAAAGATTAGAAAGAGTCTGTGAATTTGTAGACAGAGGCATTGGTGAGGTGGGGTGAAACATAAGCCCCAGAGAAAGGCTGTATAGTAAGTCCACCTACACCTGCCCCTCTTTGATTCCAAAATGCTGGTGGCCAGGCTCACTACACCCAGGTAGGAGTCTGGGGGATGCTTTCATGGAGCTCTGAAGCTGCCCAGGACAACGGCCTCAGATCCATGTGGGTCTTACAGTGAACCCCCAGAGGAGCACTGAGAGACACAGCCTCCCCCAGGTACACAGAGCCCCATTCAGCTGTTCCCTCCCAAGCACAGGGATATTGAAGGGTGGCCTTTACCACCAGGTAGTTGATGACAGGCTCTGGCTTGAGAGGTAGAGAACAGAATTCTAAAAGGAACACAAACAATCATCAGAAACTTCTTGGTCTCTGCAGAACAGGCTCTGAAGCTGACCCTTTCTCTCTATCTCCACTGCTCTCCCCACACTCCCAACCCAGTGCAGCAATCAACATCCTTATCTTAAAGAGTCCCTGTTAGGGTCTCCACCTGTTCTTCCTGCTAAACCTTTTCCCCACATCACAGCCACTGCTCCCTTAAATTAAAATCAAACTCTAACCTGGTGACAGCATTTACTTCCCACTCCTCTGGCTACAATTTACTCACTGCATTTAGTTTTGTCTGGCCTCTGGTTGATCCTCAAACACACCCTAACACCCACTTCATAGCCATCACCTGTTCTGTCCCTTCATCCTGCAGTACTTGTCCCCAAGTTGGTTCATTGTTCAGATGTCCCCTCTTCAGAGAGGATTCCCTTACTTCTCCCCACCAAGCTCCCCTTTCCCACACCCATAATGCCTGCCCTTTTTTGTGCATTAATTTATCATCTCAGGACATACTCTGTGCTCTGTTTAATTTCTCTGTTCAGTATTTCTGCCCACTCTGCCCCATAAAATAGCAGCTCCATGAGGACAGGGGCATTCTTTCGCATCTTTACTATTCTCTGCCCAGACCAAGCTATATTTTGAGGAGAAATCATTTACCTTCTTACAATGATTGTTCTGTCCTTTGTCTTATTTGCCCCCAAGCACCTACTCAAAATGTCACTTCCTGCTTTCCTTCCATCTCTAAAAATCCCATTAGTGCTAATTGCCTAAAGAGGGAGTGCCATTTTTGTCTAAAATTACTAATTCTGGGTATGCCTGCTGTGTCTGTGGGGAGAAACCCCTGCTGCTTCCTTAGCTTTTATGTGATGTGTGTCAGATGGTTCGGGACAGGTATGAGGGTGGGATGTGGAGGCTTCCTGAAATGGTCCAAGAGGATTTCTGCATAGTCAGAAAATTCTCAGTTCTGTAAAAGGCAGAGAAAGAAAATCATCTACATGTGAACTTACCAATTTTACTTTTTAACTTTTCTTATTTTAGAATATAAATAGTAAATATATTTCTCTTTAAGAATACAGTTCAACTACACCCCAGAAGATATATTTATTTTTTAACAAATTGTTTATTGATGCATATTAATAAAGCATAAATCTATCCAAAGTGTACAGTCAATGGTATTCAGTACAGGCACAGAGTTGTGCATTCACCACTCCAGGCATTCTTAGAATATCTTCGTTATTCCAGCAAAAATAACAACAATGCTAGAAAAAAAAAAAAACCAACCAACTAAACAAAACTCATCACCTCTCAATCTCTCTGTGTTTCCCCTGCCATACATAGCTGCTATTGTTTCCTTCTTTCTAGTTTACTTGTATTTATATTTTGGAAAAAACAGACTTATATCTGCAATATTACACATATTCATATTTTACATGAGGTTTCACTATGTTATACAGTCCCAAGTTACATTTTTTCACTTTTCTTCTAGTAATATAAGTGTCCTTAGGTTTTCCCTTCCAACCACAATCATACCCTCATAATATAGCTCTCCTAGTTGTAAACAGCATGATGTGCTCTCAACATTTCATTTCATTTCTGAAGATTTACAAACAACAATTTAACCCAGTCTACACAGATTAACCATTAGCTATCCATTCTCTACCCATAGTCTATTTTCTTGTGACCAATATTCTAATGAGTAATTCCATGAGTTTACATAATATATTTAGTTCATAGTAGCACAATCATACAGTATTTGTTCTTTTGTGTCTGGGTTGTTTCACTCAATATAATGTCCTCCAGGTTCATCCACGTTGTCATATCTTCACGACTTCATTTCTTCTTACTGCTGCATAATATTTTAATATATGTATACACCACAGATTGTTTATCCATTCATCAGTTGATGGACACCTGGGTTGTTTCCAACTTTTGGCAATTGTGAGTAATGTCACTATGAACATCAGTAAGCAGGTGTCTATTCATGTCGCAGCTCTCAGATTTTCTGGGTATATACATAGCAATAGAATTGCCAGGTCACATGGCAAGTCTATATTCAACTTCCTTAGGAACTGCCAAAAAGTTCTCCACAGTGGCTGTACCTTTCTCCATCCCACCAACAGTGCATAAGTGTTCCTATCTCTTCACGTCTTCTCAAACATTTACAGTTTTCCAACTTTTTAAAAGTGGTCAGTCTAATAGGCTTGAAATGATACCTCACTGTAGTTTTGATTTGCATTTCCCTAATCACTAGTGATGTTGAATATTTTTTCATGTGCTTATTTGTCATTTGTATTTCTTCCTTGGACAACTAAATATGAAAAAAAAAATCATATTTTCAAGTCTTTGCCTATTTTTTAATTAGCTCATTTGTCTTTTTATTGTTGAATTGTATTATCTCTTTATATAACATGGATATTAATCCCTTATTGGATATATGATTGAAAAATATTTTTTCCCATTGAGTTGGCTGCCTTTTCACCCTTTTGATAAAGTCCTTTTAAGTGCAAAAGTGTTTAATTTTGAAGAGGTCCTATCTATTTTTTTGGAGGTTTTGTTCATGCTTTAGGTGTAAGGTTTAAGAAATTACCACCTTCCACAAGAACTTAAAGATTTTCTTAAATTTTCTTCTGCAAGTTTTAAGGTTGTTGCTTTTATATTTAGATCCTTGATCAATTTTGAGTTATTTTTTTTTAAGCTGTGAGATATAGTGGTCCTCTTTCTTTAGTATATGGCTATCCAGTTCTTCCACCACTATTTGTTGAACAGACTG
Source organism: Tolypeutes matacus (assembly GCA_026826555.1). Lineage (NCBI taxonomy): Eukaryota > Metazoa > Chordata > Mammalia > Cingulata > Chlamyphoridae > Tolypeutes > Tolypeutes matacus. The sequence continues at coordinate 198,795 of JAKSZT010015426.1, read as the reverse complement.
TTCTGGCCCAGCTGGATGAGCTTAACAGCCATGTCAAAAATCACTTAACTGTAGATGTGAGGTCTATTTCTTGGTTCTCAACTTTGTTCCATTGGTCAATCTGTCTGTCTTTATGCCAATACCATGCTGTTTTCACAAATGTAGCCAAGTGATATGTTTTAAAGTCAGAAAATGAGAGTCCACCAACTTTGTTCTTTTTAAAGACATACTTGGTTATTTAGGGCACCTTACCCTTCCAAATAAATTTGATTATTATTTTTTGATTTCTGCCAAAAAGGCATTCAGATATTTATTGCAATTGTGTTGAATTTGTAGATCAGTTTGGGTAGAATTGAAATCTGAATGTTATTTAGTTTTCCAATCCATGAACATGGAATATCTTTCCATTTATTTAATAATAATAATAATAATAATAATAAAATAATAATATAGATAGTGTATTTGTCAGCAAAAGGGGTGCTAATGTGAAATACCAAAAATGGGTTGGTCTTTATAAAGGGTATTTATTTGGGGTAGAAGTCCACAGATACCTGGCCATATAGCATTAAGTTTCTTCTCACACCAAAGTCCATTGTCACATTTTGGAGCAAGACAGCGGCTGATGTTTGCCAGGGTTCAGGCTTCTTGGGTTCCTCTCTTCCTGGGGCTGCATTTCTTTCCAAGCTTAGCTCCTCTGGTTCCTCCACAAGGTCAGCTGTAGACTCTCAGGTGAACTGCTCACTTCTCTTCTCCTGGGGCCTTCTCTCCAGTGTCAAAACTACTCAAAAACTGCTCCTTCTGTCCTTTGCCTTGCCTTTTATATTTGATTCCACCACCCATCAAGGGTTCAGGCTCAATGCCCTACTGACGAGGCCCAGTCAACACATAATCATAACTTAATCATGCCCAGATTAACAGATCAGTTTACAAGCATGATCCAATTATATTTTTGGAATTCATAATTACATTAAATTGCCAAAAGGCCACAGATGGGATAATAATATATATATATATATATATATTTCACTTAAGATTGATATATATAATAATTAGGAAATATTGTTTTGGGAAATGTAATTTGATCAAGTTTCACTTTGACTAAATGTTTAAATTTTAGCAGTATCATCCACTAATGGGAGATAATTCAAACTATCTTTGAAAAGAAACAAAGTCCCTCATTTCCTGGTGTTTTTCTGGAAGTTGATAGTCTTTTCCTATAAAAGGAGGAATTGACCATGTCTTTGTTCAGAATGAGAAGGTAGCAGAACTTCAGCCAATGGAGGAGGTCCCGTTGAATTCCCTGGCCTCAGGGAACTTCAGCTGGGTGAATGCAGTTTGGAAGCACAGGAGGCCTGAGTGGAGGAGAGGGAACAGTGCTGCTTTAACTTCCAGGCCCTGGAAGACACTCCTGGAGGACAGACTTTCAGAGGGTGGATAGGGTTTGGAAAAGTCCTTGTGCTATGGGGGTTCTCATGACCCCTTTGAGAGACTTCAGTGTATTTAGCATATCCAGTATCACATCCTTATTTTGAAGCAATTGGTGCTCTCTTTTCTTCAGTTTTGTGACCAGTGAAGTTAATCTCATCAGCATCACTTTAATTCTCTTAACCTTTCTGTAGGTATCTTCAAGGCTGGGTATTTTAAAGTCTTTTTATCTAGCCTGCCATTTAATATGGTAGTCTCTGCAAAACCCTGTGAGCAAATTAGTCTTGTCAAGGAGCTGGCATTTCTCTTCAGTGAGTGCAGCCAGTGGCTGGGCAAGCTGCTTTTCTCATATATATCTGGCTTCTAATAAACTGTGCAAATCTGAATAACATTAAGGGACCCACCAGTAAGTTAATGAAAAGTGGAAAGTGAGGCCTGGACATATGTCCTTTGGCAGCAGCCCCATCACCACCTCTTGCAGCTCCCCAAGGGTCAGGCCAGCAACAGTCTTCAGAGAGGTTCACAGACCATCTATGGCACTTCAGCCACCCATAGGTCTCTGCCAAGTAACCGTGGATCTGTCAGCCACAGTAAACCACAGAGAAATCCTCAGGATTCCACCTGGAACATACCAGTAACTGGCAGCTTTGACTGGTCATCTATGAGAGGATCTGCGGTGTGTGTTGAAAGGGGAGAGTAGACGCAGAAAATAAAATGTCCTTGTCTTCATTACATTCTAATGATCATTCTTCTTTCTCTCTTTCTAATTGTTTTTTTAAACTAATGAAAATTGAAATAGAGTGAAATGTGGCAATCTTAACTGAATGATTGTCAAAGCTTTAAAACTTTTCATTTCTCCATACCCCTCAGTATCCAACAACCATATCAAGATATGAATCATTGATTTCCATTAATCCAGAAAATAACTCTTATACCTTCAGTCAACATACATACACCCTACATTAGCATGCAGCCTTTGTTCTGATTCCATTCATGATAAATAATTTTTGCCACTTCTTCTAAGTCATAAAAATGAAATAAATCAGAATAGATTCTTTGGTACCTATATCTTTAGCTCAAAATAATGTTTTGAAATTTGTCAATGTTGTTGGTTGTGTCCATCAGTCATTCTCTCTGCTTTTACATTGAGTTCTTTGACTTTGAATGACAATGTTAAAAAATGTTTTTTGTATTTTCATCTTCATAGACTTTTCAGTTTCTTCAAGTTTGGGGAATTATGAATACAGTTATTATGAATATATATACAATTCCTTTTTATAAAAACATGGTTTTTATTTCCCCTGGGTGAATACATGGGAGTAGAAAACCTTAATCATATGAGAGAATATGCAAAATTCTTTTCTTAAACAACTATTGCAGTATAATTTACATGACATAAAATTAAATATATATTTTTGTTAAATGTACAGTTGTACAACCTCAGCATGATGTAATTATAGAACATTTCCATTGCCCCCAAATTTTCCTCTTCTAATTTACTCCATCAGCTGCATTTCACACTGTCGACCTCACCTCCCTGAAATGCTTCCATCAGTTCACTCCACTTTACTGTTTCTGGTTCACTCCACTTTACTGTTTGTTTGTATTTATCTGACTTTACTGCCCTTTCCCCTCTGCCTCTTTGCTGGGTTCTCTGTTTCTCCAGAGCCTCTCAGCATAAGTGTTTCTTCAGGGCTTAGTCTTTGAACAACTTTCCTTCTTTAGCACCCTCTTCTGTCGCTGGAGTGTCTTGGTTTTAAACACCATCTATACTGGCTTGACTTCTGCATTTATGTACACATCCCAATCCATTCCATGCAATCCTGATACACACACAGCTGCTTCATGATACCTCTGTGTGGATGTCTAACTTGCCAACTGAGAACTCTTGGCTCCTCCCAGGAATCTGCTCCTCTGGCTCCAGCTTCCCATGTACAGGAACTCCACCTGACAAGGGTTCTGGTGGCAGCTTTGCCTCCTTTCTTCTCTCTTTTCCTCCACCCTACATCCATCCCATCTGCATACCCTGTGCCCTATCATCAGAACAAGTCCACATCTGTCTCCTTCTCTTTTCCTCCACCTTTCTTCACTGTGAGCATTGCCTGTTACAGGATGACTGTGGTTTCCTTCTTCCCTCTCTTGCCCCTATATTTACTTAAGTGCATGGGAAAAGGTGTATTTTGCTGTAGTTTTCACTGTTCCATTTATTATACATTAAGTAAAATTTATTATTCATGGTTATCATATATTTAGTATCTTCACTTAAATTTTCTTTGCTTATTCTATGAATTGCTGAGAGAGTAGTAAAAAAATGCCAAATTCTTTGACATATTGTACTTCTGTCACCTATCAAAAGCCATGTTTAGAGGTGGGTACACATTTTTAAATGCTGTATCTTCCTGGGGATTTAAACCTTTTTATCATTATGAAAGGGCACTAAATTTCTAATATTTTCCTCAGTATCCTTTTTATTTGATATTAACAAAGTGAAATAAGATTTACTCTTTTAAAAAAGTTTAATGGTATATTGTTTTCCACCTTTTACTGTCTACTTTGCTGTATGTCTTAGATGACTTTCTTAGATTTATGTAACTATATAGTATACTATATGTTATATATAAGTATATATAGATATACTCATTTTAATACACTTAACAATTTTGATTAAGAGGAATATTTATATTAAGTATAGTTACTATTAAATATAATTCAATATAATTACTTTATTTAAATCTGCCTTCTTTGCATGTGCTATTTGTGCTCTCTATTCCATGTTCCTTTTTTTCTTCTGAGTACTTTTTTTAATAGCTCCAAACTATTTTTTGTTCTTTATTACATACACATATGAATTCCTAATCAGTACATAGTATTGGCCTTTGTTATTCTTTTATTCAAACTTTCAAAAATGTAGCATATTATATGCATCATTTTGTGTCTTGATTTTTTTCACTCAAATGCTTGTGATAATTTCTTGCCTATATATTTGTTTTGTCATATTTAACTGTTCTACAGTTTTCTGTTGTGCAAGCACCCTTTATTCATTCATTTCTTTACTAGTGGTGACCTTACATTCCTACATGCCTTACTACAAATTGTAGGGAACAGATGTGGCTCAGGCAGTCAAGCGCCTGCTTCCCACATGGGAGATCCCAGGTTCAGTCCCCAGTGCCTCCTAAAAACAAAAACAAACAAGCAAAGGAAGAAACCAAATCAGGGGAGCTAGTGTGGCTCAGTGGTTGAGTGCTAGCTTCCCACATACAAGGTTCAATCCCCAGCCCTGGTACCTCAAAAAAAAAAAAGTCATGTAATGACCGCATGATATATATAGTTCCTTCTACATGTGTCAATTGTTCTACAGTATATTCTCAAAGTGTGATTTTAAGATATGTTTCCTTACTCCTTACATAAGAAAGGCATTCTCCTATATTTCCTTTTAAAAGTTTTATTAGAGTTTTGTTTTCTGCATATTAGTCTTTGATCCCCTTGGAACTTATTTTTAAGCATAATGTATAGCAGGATTCTAATACATATGGGGAGCCAATTAACTTGAATTCATTTTTTGAATAGGCCATCACTTCCTTCCTGACCTGTGATGTCAGTTCTATCATATACCAAGTTCCCACAAATTCATGGGCATGTATCTTGATAATATATTCTATTCCATATAACTAATGCATCAAAGTCTAATAATTTTAACAATTATAGCTCTGTGTAAGGTATCATATTACCTAAGCATGGTAACTTTATCCTTTCCTTTCTAATTCTTATGCCACTTTTTCTTTCATTTTATTGCATGAGTTAGAAATTCCATTCAGAGCCATGTTTTGTAGCAGATTTATAGTAGGATCCATATTTGTCCCTGCCTTTAAATAAGAAGGCTTCTAAAAGTCCAGCAATAATAATGCATTCTATGAATTTCTGTAGTACACTTTTCCACTTACTTAATCTTTCTCCTCATGATAATTCTTGAATATATGTTCTGGGCTTCTTTTTAGGCTTTCCCACATTCATGGTCTTTTTAGAATGAATTTTTCTCATGTGTTATGAATCTGTGGAAGGCCTTCTTTATTCTAGGAATTTATAGCATTTTTAATGTGTATGAATTTTCTGATGTCTAATGTGTTGTGACTTCTGGCTAAAAGCTTTTCCACATTCACTACACTGATAAGCATTCTTACTTGTATGGATTCTTGCATGTAAAGCAAGTGTTGGGAGCTGGGTAAAAATATTTCCATCATCTTCACAACCATATGGTTTCTCACCTGTATGACTTCTAACATGCACATTAAGAAATGAGTTTTGAGAAAATGCCTTCCCACATACTTAACATTCATAAGGTTTATCACCTGTATGAATTCTCATATGTACAGTAAGTGATGTGAGTTAAGAAAAGGCTTTTCCACATTCATTACATTCAGGGTGTTTCTTTCCAGGATGAATGTTGTAATGTTTAATGATATACTGCCTCTGGCTGAAGGCTATTCCACATTCCTTACATATATAGGGTTTCCCTCCACTATGAATTTTCTCATGGTCAGTGAGATTTGATTTTCTACTGAAGGCTTTCCTACATTCCTTACATATATAAGGTTTCTTTCCAGTTTTTCTTCTCTGGTTTGTAATGAGGCTTGATTTCTGAATGAACGCTTTCCCACATCCATCACATTCATAGGGTTTCTCTCCAGTATGTATTCTCAGATGGTTAACGAGGTTTTCCTTCTGGTTGAAGGTTTTTCCATATTCATTGCATATAAAGTGTTTTTCTCCAGAATGAATGCTCTGATGTTTAATTAACTATTGCTTTTGGCTGACGGCTTCTGTGCATTCTTTACATTCATTTTGTTTCTGTCCACTCTGAGTGTTTTCATGTTCTGTGAGATATGATTTGCACCTAAAGGATTTTTCACATGCCTTACATGCATAGGGATTCTTTGCAGTAGGAAATCTCTTGTATCTGAGATTTGGCATTTGAATTAAAGCTTTCTCACATATATATGATTTCTCTTCAGTAAGAATTTTCTGCTGAATAAAGAAGTTTTCTGTCAGGTTGAAAAATTCCCACATGTATTACATTTTTCTGCTTGTTCCCCTATATGGCTTTTAAAATGAGGGGTAAAAAATGACTATAAACAGCAGTATACATTCAGGACACTCATATGGTTTCTCTCTTGTTTGAATTTTCTCATTCCATGAAGTTTTTTTTCTGATGGAAGCAATCCCATCTACATTACATTTCTAACTAATGTATGAATATTTCATGTTCAATGAGATTTAATGTCTGGGTGAAGGAATTCCAATACACCTTACATATACAGGGTTTAATTCTGCATGGTTCTTTGATGTGACTCTAGCTTTCCCAAATTCTTGAAACCCCAAATTGTTTCTCTGAAGGATTAATTCTCAGGTATCTCATGAGGTTGAATTTCCAAGAAAACTTCACACTCATTACACTTAAAGGGGAGGACTACCATGTGGGACAAAATGGCAAAGCTCATTGTCTTCATTTTTTTCCTTATATAGATTCACTCCTGCTTATGTAAGCATGATGCAAATTCCTTTAAAATGAAGTTAAATTCATAGAAGTGTTATTTTGAAGAGACAATGCTTGCAGTCAGAGAAAATATTTACCCAACATTCTTACATTCTCTGTCTTCATCTTGTCTGTACTGTTGTGGATGTGGATTTAGCTTCACTCAAAAGCCTTTTGTTATGTGGTTCTTTCTGCTTCTTAAAGTCCTATTCTTCTTCATAGTTTGTGGGGTGCAGCAAAGCAGTGCTTAGAGGAAAATTTATAGCATTGAATGCATTCATTAAAAAAGCAGAAAGATCCAATATCAATCATCTAAGCATCCAATTTGGGAAGTGCAACAATATCTCCTTTTTATTGTTCTATCCTTCATGGCTCTTATTGCTTCAAATGAGCAAATCATGTAGTTTGGTTACTACATAATTAGGAAATTGGTAGTGCTACAGCACTTGATTTATGATGGGGACAAAATAACACCACATAAATCACCCTGGACTTTCAGGCTTCTGGATGATAAGAAAGGTGCACCTTCCAAAGATGCATGAGTATGGTGGCCCTAGAACAAAGGCCAAAATGGCAACCCAGGAAATCCTGAATACCTTGTTTTGGACTGACTAGTTTTGTTCATTTTTTTCCTTCTATTTATCTGGATGACATGCACTATTTAGTATTCTTTAAAGTATCCTGGGGAAATGATAATGTTTTTGCTTGCCTTTCCAAATTTGCACTTATTATTTGTTATTGACTTGCAAAATAATGTATTTTAAAACATTTTATATCCTGTATTAGTCAGCCACAGGGGTGTGTTGTAATTCAACATGGAGGTAGACAGTGCCAGGAATGATCCAAAAATGTTGGGATCAGGTGACCTCACTCCATGTGGAATGCAGGCAAGTTTATTTAGGCTGAAGCTGCTTTTTATACTACAAAGCTGATAACAAAAGTAGGGTGCTCTTCACTAGTTCCTCAGCTTGGTACATGAGAGTGCTGCCTGTTTCTGTGTTCCCAGACAATCTTTCTTTGGGAATTCAGACAATAACATATTAGAGGTGTGTTCATTCCCCTCTGCCTCCTCCTAATGATGTTTGCAGTACACAGTGTCTTTGGAGACATTTACTAATGTTTCTCTGCCAGCAAGCATGCTTTTTAAATGCTTAACCCTTTATACTCTGGCTCTCAACATCTTTTCCAACAATTCCCCTTTTTTTGTTTTTTGTTCAGGGTGACTGTGCCTGTCTTTGGGTGCACTCCTCTGAAGGTCTTACCCATCATTGGTCACCAGCCAAGCTCCATGGACAGGGGTCTTGAGAGTTTAGGGTTTCAAGAGAATCAAGTTATTGGCATGGCTGACCTTTTCAGCCCTATTAATGTGGGACAGCAGTGCTTTGTGAATGCCTCCTAATACAGTTAAGAGTAGCAGAGCACCAATGATCACCATACCAAAGTTAGCAAGTACAGAGGTTGATTTTCAACAATGCAGGGGTTTATTTTATTTAATTGATCTATTACTGATTGCCAAAATTTGCTACATGGAAGCATAGTAAGTTGATTCTAAGACATGCATAAAATCCTTTTTTGCCAATCTGTAGGTTCTATAGATGAATTTTTGTGATGATTTCAAAAATTTGTGATGATGTCAAATGATTTTTAATTTTTTTTCCATTCATAATGTGAATCATTCTATGGGACGGAGGTGTGATACAAAAAGCAATTTCATTCCAATCACACTTCAAACCTTGTTTTAAATTTAGATTATATACCCGATCTTTCATTTGTGTAATAGCCATCTCTAAGACATTAAGCCTATTATTAATTTGCTTATCTATATATGCCTGACTATGCCATTGCTTACTAGCATTATGTAGCCAATTTTTAACATAATGTTGTGTTTGGATAATCTCATGTAGGGCAGTTCCTGCCAGAGCAGCAGCTGAAATAATACTTATAAGCCCTAATACAGCAGCTATAATTAATCCAATTAAACATTTGTTTCTTTTTAAATAATGATTTAGAAAAAGTCAAAGGATTTGACTCTCAGGGTAAGACTGCCAGCATTGATTCATGCAAACTGGAAGCCATATACCACAATGCCGTAGTCCTATTAGAACTGCAGCAGAACTCTCCTGTAAAACAGATTCTGATACGCAATTGTAAAGGGAGCAATTGCTGCCTATCAACCATGTTTGATTAATGCTCACTGTTTCCACTATAAGAGGTGTGGGAGGTGGGCAACATGGGAATCCCAGTGGGTTCCATGTAATATTTTAGGTAATCTAAGCACCTCTTAAAATATATGTATATATATATATAAATAACATTTTTAAGCAAATACACATATATGCATATATATTTATATATCATTTTGCAAATGTTTGTATGTATTGTGAGAATTTTGATTTTTACCCACAATAAAAATAAATAAAAAATTAAAAAAAAATTAATTGCACGATAAATAAAAAAAATATATATATATATATATATTTTAAAGGTAAAAAAAACAAAAACCCCCCAAAAATGGGATCCCATTCACATACTTTAAGAAATTAAGTGGATTTTCTTTTTAAACTGGTAATATTAGTTTTACTGCCTTGCCATTGAAAAATTGGGCTTGTTCCTAAAATTAAATTCCACAAATAATTTTTAGTTTTCTTAAGTTTAGCATTCCATAGTTGTGGGGTAAATCTTCCCTGATGAGTCCAATTTAGTGACATATTTATACTTATGACATCCCCAAAATTCTAAAAATAATGATAGCTTTCAGTAGTTGTTTTAGTTGAATTACTAATTTTTTCAACTTATAGTTGTGTTTCCATTAGGTTTCAGTATCCCTATCAGGGCCCAATTCTTTACAATTCTATAGGAATTATTAAAGAGCTCAACCTCATATGAAACATGGCATGTATGCCATTTATCACTTGTACTATGATTTGGGGGCTGTATACATGGATCGATGTATCCTAATCAGATAGTTCATTCATGAAAAGGCAAGGTTAAATTGTCATAAATTTCCCTTCCTCCTCAGGTTTTTGAGGAAGGTGAAAATCAACAGGACCAGGAAAATGAAAAGACTAATTAATTTAAACAGGGTAGGATTTGTCCCCCAGTCAACAATTCTAAAAGAGGTGAATTAGTAATATAAGCCCAATATGTATAATTATGTGAAAGTGCACTACTTACTGCTGTGGTGGTCAAGGTAAGCATAGCAAAGAATAACTGTGTTAGAGTGAACTTTTTACTTTTAGAAGTTACCATCTTTTCTGCTTCTTGTGTCATCTTCTTTGGCTTGTTCATGTCTAGGTTTCAGATGTCTCGATGGAACTCAAAGCTGGTTTCCTTTATCTATAATGATAAGAGCAAAACCTCAACCTATATCCTAACTTAACTTCTGACTTTTCCCTTTGATTATTATCTTTATGCTTTCAATAAACTAGTTGTCTAATGTTTGTTTCTGTATTTTTGCCTGATTTTTGCCAGAAATGCTCTGCTGCTGATGTATCTGATTCTGATCTTTGGCTTAAAAATTTTATTGTTAATAATACTTGATATAATTGTTCTCAGACCTCACCATTTCCCCCTTTTTTGTTTTTGCAGCATTTATAAATAGAGGTTTAATGCTAATTTTTATGATAAAGATGCATACATTCACAGGCTTACTAAATAGGGGATACACTGATATACTTGGCTTATTTTTGGTTAGAGTTCTGGATAGATACAAGATAAATGTTAATATATATTTGGTTTAATAATATTATACTGACAATTAGGGTGAGAAACAAATATCATAACTAAGTAAAAGATTAAATTAATATTGAACAAAGTTACAGAATGACAGATGACTAGAGCAGTCTTAAATATATATATATACTTGAAAATATTTAGCTTTTAGCTGGGAAGTGTTGAAGTAGCAACTGATAGTAGAGTTTTGGTTGACTGTGTTTAGGATTAATGAATTTGATACTATAGATGCCAACTTGTGATTATTTTTCTAATTCCTGAGGAAGGGGCCAGTCTCTTCAGGAAGGAACACAATACTCCAGGGGCAGTACATTTTAAGGTTTATGCATTAATCCTTGGGAAAGTGGCCAGCTCCCCAAGGGAGGAATAAAACCCCCATTGAAATGCACTTTATCTTTTTAATTTGTTACAAAACACTTTGATGTGCTTACTATTTTAATTTTCAATATACTTGCTAAAATATGAAAAGTCTTAGCTAGTAAGGCATTGGTTTGTTGATTAACAAAGTTTTTTGTATGATGCTTTACTTTTAGGCTTGAACAATATTTACCAAACTTGTTTTTTAATCCATTTGGATTAAAAATCCATTTGTTTGAAACTCAAAACAGATTTACAAACATATTTAATAAAACACATTTACATGTAATATATAAGTTATTAAATTACTTAAGTATGCAATGTATTGTATTAAAGTTTTGATTAATATTTAAGTATATTACACATAATTCATAACTATAGTAGGTTATATAACAACAGACATCCAATGAATAAACTTTTATTTCTTAAGCATTTAAGATATTTAGTAGTTTGATTAGCATGTCTTCAATTTTGTTATTTTGTATAGTTTGAGGCATAGGTAAAAACAAATTAGTGTTTCCTACTTGGGCTGTGGGGTAATACATTAACTTGTAATTTTAAAACTTGCATTGGTTTTGTTGTTAACATTATAATTAGAATCGGGGTTGTAGCACACAGTGTTGAATATAAACTTGATCTATTGTTGGCAATTTTACAGGAAGGAGAATGTGGGCTGGCTTGACTTGTTTAAGAAAATATTAAAGAAAGCTTTAGCAAGTTTTAAAACAAAGCTATAGTGACATAACTGGATATTAATTTTTTGCAATAAACTAGCAATATTTGGGACTGCTGCTTGCTGCAGTAGTGTTATTTCATTTTACTATAATTTACTGCTATGCACTACCCCAGCACCCTTAAATGGCTGCTCTTTTTTTGTAGTTATAACTAAAAATTATGATTAATAACATTATATTTTATTTACTATTATATTGAAACATTATTATGTTTTAGGAATTTTATACACTTTCAAAGTATTCATATGAACTTTTTATTCATATATTTAAAAAATTTCTTTTAATTATACAACAGTTTTAAATACTTCATTCATCTTAAATCACACGAACTTTTAACTATTTTTAGTATTTTACCTTTTTTTAGGTAAAGGACAAACTTATATGTGACGGTTTGAAATAAAAGCAATTTTTCAGGTTTTGGCTTTGAGAAAGCAGGTTCGAACATTGTGTTCTTTTGAAAAGTGATAAGACCTATTTCTCCATGGAATGATAAGGTTAAAGTACAAGACACTATTTTGATAAAACAGACTTTTTTTATTGCATACTTATTATTTAGGAGAAAAACTTTGTAAACTTTTACTAAACCAGACTACTGACTTGAGAAACTTTGAGAAAGAATAAAACATTAACTTTATATTTTTACATTGTTTGACATTAAACCTTTAAATTTTTCTATACATAGACTGCTTAAATTTTACTTAGCTTTGACCACAAACTTTTTTTTTACAAGCCTTTTGCACTTTTTGTATTTATGCAGGTTTTGTCCCACATTTTACTTTGTTTTAATAAATAGGTATTTTATCTTAGGATAAAATTACTTTCTTTTCTTTAAAAATAAAACACAGTCCATATACCTTCTATGCTTAAGTTATCACAATGATTTTGGAAACTATTTCCAAGAACACTTCTGACAACATATACTTACCATCAACATTAAACAAACTTGTTAGAATAATGATTTAATTTGAGCATAATGATTTTCATTATATTAAACTAATACCCATATTTATTTATTAATATAAGCACTTATATAATTTTTGGCCATTTGAACAGAGCTCTTATAATAATTTTCATTTATTAATTTAATATTACCAGAAGTATCAAAATATACACTGACACTGAACAGACAAATGCAAAAAGAATTATGACACACTAAGTGAATCATAAAGCTTACTAATTTGACCCATAATTTTCACTCCTTTGGTATGGCTGTCTTCAAGCCCTCCATTATTTCACATCTTTGATTTTACTGTTTTTAAGATTTTTTTTCTAGAATCTGTGTTACCTGTAATATATAAGCTTGCTCTTTGAAACACTTTTGTTCATAATCAGCAACCAGCCAGGACAAATTAAACAGCATAAATACAGTTAAGCTGTAATTTAGCAGTTTATACAGATATTTAACATGTATATTTTGAATTACTACTCTTTAGGAGTACACTTAGGCTCAAGGTTCAGGAATAAGCTAGTGATTTAAAACTGAAAGTTCCTTTTAACACCTTAATAAAAATTTTGCACTAATTTTTATCAATTTGGCCACACTGGCCCAACCAGAATCATCATGGAAACAAAACAGAAAACACCAATGTTGCCATGTTTCTTTGTTTTTTACTTTTCTAGTGGTTTAATTCTATTAGCCCCTGTCATCCCACAGCCTTATCATTATGCAGGCAGTAGGAGGTTTAGAAAGTTGCTGTCGCAATGTTGTCTTTATCTTAGTTAATTTTTGATAGAATAGTAATTCGCCTGTAAGTGATGCTAGATTTTCTTGATATTAATCTTAATAAATCTTTTGTAACAAGCATTTCTTTAAGATCAGGTTGAGTTACTGTCTTGTTGACTACATCTGCCAGCCTTGCTACAAATTCAGCACAGGGTTCAGGATTTCCTTGCACAATTTTTGAAAATGATTATACAGCCTGTCTAAGGGTGGAGATTCATCTCCAGGCAGCTAGGCAGCACAATCGCACTTGTACAATGGCAATATCATCATAATGAGGTTAGCAAGGAATCCCAGCCCATTGACCTGTTCCCAATATTTGTTCAGCCATAATAGGCACTGGTGGATTTTACTGCTGATTTCATCATGATACAATATTAGCCTCATCAGCCCACCAAGTTTTTCATTGCAAAAATTTTGCTGAATTAAGAAGAGCTTGAGCTAACCAATCCCAGTCCCAGGGTATTAATCTGTTTGCTTATGCCATTTCTTGCACCAATTCTTGACTACAAGGAGAATCTACACCATATTGAGTGCATGCTTGTTTTAATTTTTGATAGTTTTAAAAGGAATAGGAGCATGCCCATGTTGTACACCCCCTTGGGGATTGTTAGCATCTACTGGAATTTGAGTTACTGTTACTGGAAAAGTAAAAAATAATTGCATAGCCTCTGAATTTTCTTCTCTACTTCCCTGTGCTATTCTTTTCATAATTGAAGACGATGGTGGTGGCACAAAAACAGAAACTTTTGGTGGGGTATCAAATGTTGTAAAAAATGGATCAGTAGATACCTTATGAGGTGCAGTAGCTGGTTCAAAAGAAAATAAATCATCTTTTGGAGCGGATGGCTTAACGATAGCTGGAAAAGTTCCATAAACTCCCTTTTTCAATTTTTTCTTTTTATTAGACATAAGTTTATCTGTTTTTGCCTTTTCATTAATTTCTTCATATATATTTACATTAAAATCATCATTACCTTGTTCTGCTATAGTTTTAGCAATAGCAATATCCATTTTAATATCTTCATTTTCATCTGACTGTAATGGTTCAAGAGCAACAGAAATAAGACTATACAAAGAACTTACATCCTCCTGATCAGAAGTGCAACCTTCTTGAACTTCAAAACTCCCTTCCTTTAAAACAGGCTGTTGAGTGCTATCATCAACACCTTTTGTATAAATAACATTTTCATCATCCTCTTCTTCAGATTGAAGACGATATAAGGCAATGGATATTTGATGACAGAGAGCTCATACTTGAAGTGGAACTGTTTCCCATTTTTGATAAGCTCGCCTCAATGATTTCATTACTCGTTCCCATTGTTTCAAATTTAATACATTCCACCCTTGTGGCTGAAACCAATAACAATGTTTCTGTACAACATAAAAGAGTTCTAGTAACTCATGGGCCATCACAGATACCCCTGTACTCTTTAACAGGGTTTTCAAAACTTAGGAATATTCCTCTAACAGAGTCGACTGATTACCCATTACCCTAATTATCAAGATTTTTTGACTCACCACACAGAATGCAAGGACCGTCCTACCCAGCAGTCCTTGTTTCCATGGCACTTATCCAGAGAAAAGACTAGTCGTGACCCACATTTGGCGCCACCTGTTGTAATTCAATGTGGAGGTAGACAGTGCCAGGAATGATCCAAAGAATGTTTTGGACCATGGGACCTCACTCCATGTGGAATGCAGGCAAGTTTATTTAGGCTGAAGCTGCTTTTTATACTACAAAGCTGATAACAAAAGTAGGGCATCCTTCACTAGTTCCTCAGCTTGGTACATGAGCGCTGCCTGTTTCTGTGTTCCCAGACAATCTTTCTTGGGAATTCAGACAATAACATCTTAGTGGTGTGTTCATTCCGTTCTGCCTCCTCTTGCTGATGTTTATAGTATGCAGTGTCCTTGGAGACATTTACTAATGTTTCTCTGCCAGCAAGCATGCTTTTTAAATCCTTAACCCTTTATCCTCTGCTTCTCAGTATCTTTTCCAACAGGGGTGCTGATGCAAAATACCAGAAATCTGTTGGTCTTTATTAAGGGTATTTATTTAGGGTAGAAGCTTACAGTTACCTGGCCATAAAGCATAAGTTTCTTCATTCAGCAAAGTCTGTTACCCTGTCTTGGAGCAAGACAGCTGCTGACATTTGCCAGGGTTCATGCTTCTTTGCTTCCTCTCTTCCCAGGGTTGTATTTCTCTCTGGGCTCAGCTCCTCTGTTTCCTCCACAAGGTCAGCTCTAGAGTATGAGGCTCTCTCAGCTTTGCCTCTCTCCACAAGATCAGCTGTGAACTGTCAGGGGAATGGCTTGTCTCTTTTCCCCGGGGCATTCTATCCTCCCAAAACAGAACTCCAACATCAAAAACTACTCCAACTCTGTCCTTTGCCGTGTCTTTTTATGTTTGAGACCCCACCCACTGTGGGGCGGGGCTCAATGCCCTACCAACTGTGGCCCAGTCAATGCCCTTATTGTAACATAATCATGCCCAGATGAACAGAACTGTTTACAAGCATAATCCAATATTGATTTTTGGAATTAATAAGGATAACAAACTGCTACATATCCATTTACCCATCTTGTTCTATATATTATTTTATGGTGTATTTGAACTTTATTGATGTCCTAGGCCAAGGATACCATTATTACTTTATGCATTCAATGGTCATTTAGATATATGAATTTAATTAACAGATATTGTTCTTCAATACATCTTGAATCTTGAACCTTCTGAGATTATTTTCTTTCTGCCTGAAGAATATTCTTTTACATTTCTTTTAAAGTGAGTTGCTCTTAGCAAACTTTATTAGTTTTTACTCATTTTTAAAAGTATTATTTCTCTTCTTCCTGAAGGATTGAGATGAATTAAATCTCAGGCGCTCTACAATCTCCATTGCTTTTGAGAGCACCCTTAGGGTTGAACTTCTCCATTCTGTTGTAAATGTAATCAGTTCTTTGCAGGAGGCATTAGGGGCTTTCACTTTACAGCCTGTTTACTGCCCCCAAGCCCCAGGCAAAATCTGTGCCCTCTGGCTCTGGTTTTGGAGCTAAGATTTGGTGGAGAAAGCACAGAATATTGAGTTCTTCTTGGGACAATTCTAGGGGCCCGTGCAATGGTGGTCAGCACCCTATTTTGCTTAATGATGGCCACAACCAAAGTACAGGCCCTGCTTCATAAGTTCCCATTTCTCCCAGACTTAGGAGACCCCTCTTGATCCTTGTGCCCTAGGTAAATGCCCTCATTTGAGTCTTGTGTGGACCCCCCAAAATTATGTTCTTACTAACCCATTGCTGTGTATATAAGCCTTTTGTATGTAGTGCTTTTTGTTTAGATTTAGATACAGGTACTTTTGATTAGGTTAATTTTGTTAGATTGCTTTAGTTTAGTTAATGACCTCTGATTAAATTTCAGGCACCAGCATGGACCACAATCATTGTGCTGAAGTCCTACATACATGGAACACACAGAGAAAGAGTGCTGCCATGTTTACCCTGCCATGTGGGAGAGGGCTCCAGGACCTCCTACCACTGTGGAGAGACACAGAAACCCTGAGAGGCTGAAGGATAAGCCGGAGGCTGGAGTCATGGAGTAGCTTGAAGCTGAAGACATCCAGGCCAGAGGAGAATGGAGAGGAGTGAGCAATTGTGTCAAAAGGCCCACTGCTGATCTCAGGGAGAAAGTGAGTTTGGAGGAGAAGGTAGAGAGAGACAGGCAGGCCCAACATTTTGCCTGGGCCGGAGTGCAGCAACAGCTGACCCTTGTTAAGACATTTTGATGATGCCTTGATTTGGACATTTTCACAGCCTCAGAACTGTATGCTTTAACCCTAATAAATCCCAATAAAAGCCAACCTATTTCTGGTATTTGGCATTAGCAGCATTTGGCAAACTCAAACAGCTAGGGACACAGGTTTGGAAAGCTGCCCTGTTCCCAAATGTCAGTGTGATGCTGCTGCCCAGTGAATTCACCTGTATACTGTGGGTGTCTCCAGACTAGGTCGGAATGAGTCCAGGTAATACAGAGGAGGAAGTGCTCTTGGCCAGGAAGACCTGCAAGACAGGGAGTCAAGCAGGGAAGTCAAAGGGTTAGGGGACTAGTATAAAGTCACTGATGCCCAGTATGATGTACCTGCCTCAGGCAGGGTTTGGTTAGGTGGGCAGGGGCAGATAAAATCATGGGACCTGGGTTCTGGTGCAGCCGAGGAGGCAAAGCACCAAGAGGAGACTTTCTGCTCCTGATGTGTTTGCCCTTCCCTCTTTCCCTTGGCATCCAGGGTGGACCCTCTGAGGAGAATGCTTTAATGTACCCCTCCGGGGTTTCATGCAGAGACTCAGGTCTCCTGCTTCCAGTTCTATATTCATCTTATCCAATCTTGGGGCAGGTAAAGAAAGAGCAAAGCCAAGATGAAACCTGTTGATCTCAGGAAGGAAATGACAACATTCACATTACAGCAATGGCTACAGCAATCAAATCACCAGAATGAGCAATATTAAGCCAGTGACCCTAATAAATAGTACGGGTATCCCAGAAAGTCCTGGGACCTAGGTCTCAAAAGAATAGAAGTGAGGTTGTAAGAGAGTGCAATGTTTGCAGAAAACCTCAGAGGGTGTAGATGCCAGATATTTCTGAGACTAATTAAATATTAAATTTTCAATACATTTTTTTTATTATGGGTAAAAATAAAAATTCTCACAATACATACAAACATTTGCAAAACGATATATAAATATATATGCATATATGTGAATTTGCTTACAAAAATGTTATTTATATATATATATATATATTTTAAGAGGTGCTTAGATTACCCAAAATATTACACAGAACCCACTGGGATTCCCATGTTGCCCACCTCCCACACCTCCCACCACATCCCACACAAACATCTCCCACAGTGTGGCCCACCACCCTCAATGAACTTACACATCCTGGAGCCTTGCCACCAACCATAGACCACAGTTCACACTGTAGACCACACTCACTCCCACTCAGTTCTGAGTGGTGTGTGCTGATTTAAAATGGCCTACATCCGTTGCCACAACAGTACTCAGGACAACCTCCAACTCCCAAAGAAGCCACTGTATTTCAACTGCTCGTCCCCTCCCTACCCCAAAAGTGTCAAGTGGCCACTGGCTCCATCTCATTGTTATAATTTCTTGCATTGCTAGAATCACCATATGTGAACAAGAGAATACCATCAAGTCCACTCTAGTCCATAGTGCTTCCCCCAATCCTGAGGGGACTCCAAGTGATGTCCACTCCAATTCCAAGTGAGAGAGGGCTTATATCCCATGGATATGGTGGGTGGGATGATCCTGCCTGCAGATGCAGGCCCTCTCCATTCCCTGGGATGGCAATTTCCCATTGTTGTCTCCTCACCAGGTGACTTGGATGAGTCCATTGAGCTGTAGGGTAGGAGTTGCAGCTCCACCTAGATTTCATGCACACCTGGCACATAGGTAGGCGGGAGGCTCCAGTCTCTGGAAGTATACCTAAAAACTCTGGCATCGCATATAGGTTTGAATAGAAGGGACTGGTGAACCATGTGCAGGGAGGACTTATTTGAGTCTAATTCTGTCACTCTCAGGAGCATAGATTCCAAAATAGAACCCACTGATAAGGCATCAGTCTCTGGGGCTATCCACCCTTATATAGGACAAGGGTGTCTCCGAAACTCTCAGGAACCCCACTGAGAGGGGTGATAGGCACTTAGATGTTCTATGAGCTCCTACTGAGGTGTGCGTAAGAGTTACCTCTGGGATGACCTCCCAACTCTCTTTGAAGTCTCTTAGCCACTTGAACTCATTTGTCTTTACCATTTCCCCCTTTTATTCAAGGTCTTTTTCCAGTTGTGTTGCCAGTTGGCACTTGGGAAAAGTTTTCATTTAACAATAATCGTGCCTCAGATAAACCTCATTGGCTATGATACTGCCATTGTGCAAAGCTGCCAGTTGGCACTTGGTATTAATCCCTCATTGCCAGGGAGGCTCATCCCTGGGAGTCATGTCCCACGTTGGGGGGAAGGTAATGCAATCATATGCTGAGTTTGGGTTAGAGAGAGGCCACATTTGAGCAACAAGGAGGCTCTCAGGTGGCAACCCTTAGGCACCCCACAACTGCAGGCTAAGTCTCATTTACAAGAGCAAAGACTCACAAGGGTAGTCATCAATTAAAAAAAAAAACATCAGTGGGTTGTCCTATTTTGACAGGCACTGTCCCTACACTCAGAGGACTATTGTTGCTCCGTTGGAGACTGTGACAGAGCTCTCCAGGCTAGGAATTCAGATTCCCTCATTTATTGTGTGATTATCCAACCATCGTGACCATGCCCCATCCCCTGAACCTTTGAATGATTTTGTATATATTTCATATATATTCGGATGAACCAATCCCCATGAAACACCCCCCCAATAATCCCCTGCAGTACCCATTGTAAAGCTTCTGTGATCCAAATCCTCCATGAACATTTAGTCCATAAAATAATCAAATACACTTACTAGGAAAAAGAAACAAGTGTGATAAGCGTACATGCAAGAGACAAATATAAGGAAACTCAGGGGGGAAAAAAAAGAGAGAAGGAAAAAAAACAAATAATCAAACAAAGAACAAAACAAAATAAAATATAATTAGTGGATTGGAACATTCAAAAATTGGCAAAAAAGCAAAGGAAATGCCTTAAAAATATATATATATATTCATTTTTTTTCCTTTCTCTTTTCTTTTTTCCCTTTTTTCCTTCCCTTAATCACTGTGTTATTGGATGTCTGGTGTGCCATGACACCTTCCTCCTCTCAATCCCCATTGTCTCCCAATTTTTCATTTAATTATCAAAGAAGTTTAGGTCACAGCAAAGTCACACACGGAGTGCCAGAGACTCCCAGATACCAAACCACCCACCCTTCCCCACCCCATATTAACTCTGCACCCCCATTTTTTTTGGATGTTAGCATTGTTATAACTGTTATGCAGATAGCAAAATATAGCAACTAAACATTGTCAATGATTTACAGTTCAGTTTACAATTTAGATGATACAGTTTAATAATTTTGATGATATTTACCATGTCCTGTGTCCATTACTTTAAGGTAATGAAAAACCTTCCACATGACCACCAAACAACCCATTAGATCTTGAATGTTCCCTTCTCTCCAGCCCCCCAGGGCCCGTGATACCCCCCTCTCCCAACCCATGGAATGTCAAGATTCACAGTTACATGCCCTGGGGATTTGAACCAGCCCTTCCTAATCCACCCACCCCCCAGTGCTACACCACCAAACCCAGGAACACCAACGTTCATCTGCCCCAACCCCCAGCATGCAACCACACTCTATCCCTTTACCATAGATTATGTCCATATGGGAGATGGCTCAAAGCCTGCCTTTCTCTTACTCTCCTTTGTTAACCTATCTTTCAGACAATGGTACTCAGAGACTGCTCACTTTCCTCAGTTCAGATCAGTGAGGTCATATACTGTTCATCCTTCAGTGCCTGGCTTGCTTCACTCAACATACGGTCTTCAAGATTCATCCACGTTATTCCATGTGTTAGCACTTTGCTCCTTCTTACAGCTGAGTAATATTCCATTGTATGTATGTACCACATTTTGCTTATCCATTCGTCTGTTGATGGGCACCGGGGCTGATTCCAACTTTTGGCAATGGTGAACAATGCCGCTA